>JAODLL010037273.1:0-21829 GCA_026546735.1 Forbesichthys agassizii
ATATGACTGAGAGAGAGAGAGAGAGAGAGAGAGAGAGAGAGAGAGAGAGAGAGAGAGAGATACATTCACTTTCTTGAATGAAAAAATATAATCTGTTTGAAATGACGGCATGGGAATACATTCTGTTATATGTTCTGAGTTCATAATACAGTTAATTATGGACCAAAGGGATGAAATTATTACATTATTAAATTATTATTAATTATTAATTATGATGTTTATAATTAATTCACATTGTTGTAAATGGACTTGATTCCTAAATCCAGATTCCTAGAAAAACTGATGACTACCCAACCATGTTTGAATGCATGTGTGAGAGAGAGTGAGTGCGTTTATAATAACCTGTATGGTGTTTCTATAAGATGTCGCTGACGTTGTTTAAACTGGCCATTACAGAAGCTTAGGTTAGGTTTGTTTACAGTATGTCTCAATTCACATATCACACATTGACCAAATAACTCATTGATATATAATGTGATTCAGTTGCCTCCTGATAAAGTTACATTTTCAGAATATATTGCGTAGGCTACATATCTAACATTGCATGTTTGGTAAACATATTTTCTTTGTGTTGTTTTAACTAGTTGCTTTTTTTTGTAAAGTATGAGCAATACATGGAAGGTTATTGGTTCTGAATGCTCTATTTGTGGAAACATATATGTAAATACTGGCAACAAGTGGATGTGTACGATTGACAGCAGTCCACACAAAGCAACCCTGACTTTAATAAATCCCCAGCCAGAGAGATGAAGCGGCAGATATTTCAGAGCTGCGGATAACGTGCCATCAACCGTGTGTAGAGGCAATTTCCTGCCAAACAGGAAATGAAAGAGGGAGCAGATGGGAGATGTTGCTCGTCGGGTTTGTTTTAATTGTGTGAAGCTGCTTTATGAGCAGATTGCAGGTGATACCTTTCTCCCTTGGGCGGTAGAGACGTCACCGCGGGATTAACGCACAACCTGCTATTGCAAATGTCTGTCGTCAAAGGAACGGCGAGAGCTGCGGACTGTCAGTCACCGAGGCTGGCCCTGAGAACGTCACGTTGTGACACCCGTCAACCACTTGAAAGGCGCGCAAAATGTCATTTGGAGCAGTGCGCTGCCTGCGTTTGAGAGGAGAGTGTGCATTATCACTCCAGAGAACACCAGAAAAATGTATCAAAGGCTGGTTGACATTTTAGCACTGATTAATCACTTTACATTCAGATGCCACTTTCCTCAAAAGCCTGGACACAAGTCTATAGCCTACAGTTAAAGTGGTTCTATATGCCATTCTGCCACATTCAATTCAGTCAAAAAGCACACCAGCATCTCAGACAAAAACAAATGCTTCATAGTTGGGATGTACAAACATGTGGCAGCCAGGATATGAAAATAAAGAACAGAAGAGCTTGGTTTAGAAGGTTACAACCGAGCAGCCCATACCTGTGTTGATAAATGAATCCATTGGGGAAGTGTAAAAATGTGTAGTTCCTCGAATTACCACTTGAGGTTGACTCCAAAAGGGAGTCAATCCATTGACATCCATGTTTAAATGGCCAACTTTACAACAAAAATGTTAACACCCATGGTTTGGTCTCTATACAATGCTAGACACCCAGTTCATGAAAACATTATGGGGGTGGATATTTATATACCTCATCAATTGACAATATATTAAAGTGTAACTGCACCCTAACATTAGTTTTTTGAGCTGTAAACGAAATAATAGGATTCATCTGTGATAACACAATGATCAATGCTGGTGTTAATGACAAAATTCCCATTTTTATAAAAATCTGCATGTTATGGTCTTATGGTAAAAATCACTCCAGGACCTACACTCGGTACGCTCATACTCATCAAATTCAAACATTATTCAGGTGTAGTGGGCAGAGTCAGGATAAGAGCTGCGTGGCTGTTACACGTTTAAGTTAAGCACATTTATCCAATTATTATGTATAGAGAGGGGTATATTATTATGTATAGAGAGGGGTATACTATTATGTATAGAGAGGGGTGTATTATTATGTATAGAGAGGGGTATATTATTATGTATAGAGAGGGGTATATTATTATGTATAGAGAGGGGTTACAAGATGAGTCACGTGTCAACCTGCACAGCTGTCAAAACGCTATGGGTGGTCACGTTGCTGAGGCTTAACAGTTACTCCACTTTCATGGTTTTGTAGAAAATAGTTGTTTGCTGCTATAAAATACCATAGAGCACTTTACAGTTTATGCAGCAGGCCACAAATTTAAATGTTCAGATTTGCTACCAATTTTTATTAGTATACCTTTATAAAATGTTAGCATTGTATGTTTAAAGTAGCCTACACTGTAAATGAAAGTCACATGTTGGTATAAATATGAATAATTCTGTAGGCTGGATGGCAGCTCAGCCTTAAACAAGATGCAGTCGTGCCAGCTAAGTTTTGACCAGGAGAGGTAGAAATACCAGATTCCTGAAACAGTTTTATTGCCTATTATGTTCATACAATCATATTAGATGAAAACACATGGAAACACAAAATATGTCCTGCTTTATGTAGCGGACAGCAAAGCACCACAGATCAAAACAAATCAAAGACAACAAGCGTTTGGCCAATATTAAAGGCTGAAGGTTTTCATTCCAAATATTACACAAGCTTTTAATATCAGGCTGGGAGGGAAAAAAAAAAGAAATGCAAATTAGTCGTTGTCTAAACAGCCATTTGCCCAGATAATCATCATGTCATAGTTGTTGAATCTGACACAACTTCATGTTTGTCTGGGAGTTGTTGCTTCTCTACTGCTCCCCCTGCAGGTCTCATAGGGTAACCACAGTCTCTAATGCTCCCCTACCCGCAGGTCTCATAGGGTAACCACAGTCTCTAATGCCCCCCTACCCGCAGGTCTCATAGGGTAACCAGTCTCTAATGCCCCCCCTGCAGGTCTTATAGGGTAACCACAGTCTCTAATGCCCCCCCTGCAGGTCTTATAGGGTAACCACACTCTCTAATGCCCCCCCTGCAGGTCTCATATTGTAACCAGTCTCTTCCGCTGCACCCTACAGCCACCCACACTTTCACATGATTCCCGGTTATTGTAAAAAAAAACATTAAGCCGGGGTCAGAAACTTTGGTATCTGTGACGCTTTAACCCAATTGGAGGGGTACACCTTTAAAATCATATAATGCAATTGGGGGGGGGGAGAGAAAATAAAGAAACAAATACAATTAGTTAAAAGCAAAGATAACGCTTGTGCCAAAACAATTAAAGGATAAAAGTGGCCTGGTTTGGTCCAGAAGCATCACCACGTGTGACTACGAATCTACATTTTCATCAGTTGATGAAAATTCCATTTGAATTTGAGCAACCCGGCAAGCGGAGCTTTAAGTAATCCACAGCAGATGGAACGTCAGTTCAACAATACGTGATTAATACTGAGCGGAGGTGGTTAACTAATAATGGTCTACATTGTGAGCAGCTTGTATATCTTCCTGTACATAATATTGAAGTTATAGAGGCAGTGTTGCGACAAAATATATATGTCAGATAGTATAAAAAAACAACAGCGTCTGCCCAAACATTGAACTTGGCGGTGTGATACTGAATAGAGCACGGCACACAGAATCTAACACTGTTGCTATACAGTGGCCTTGCCTGTCTTTGGTAAACACAAGCAAGAGAGGCGGAATGGCCGTTCGAATGAAAAGACAATATGGTACAGGAAATTACAAAAATAAGAATTTGAATTCTCTTAAATCCTTTTTACATTCCATCTACCCATCTCCCCGCTCGCTGGCCCAAGTGGCAATGTGCTGCCTGCCATTGGCCGGCGCCAGGCGTGGTGGGAAGTGGGGCAAATGAACGAGTCTCTGCGGTCCATCGCGTCGGGACTACGACGGGAAGGAGGCTTTGCAGCCGTTGTGGGAACCTTCTCTCGAGTGTCCGTGGCCGTTGGAGAAGGCCTCCCGTCTGTCGGGGAGTGGCAGGGGGGGGGAAGGCGAAGCATGCGTTGCCTGTTGCGTCGGGTCGAACCCCGGGGCTTCTGAGTGCGTGCTGAAGCCCAGTATGCTGCTGACGGAATGAGGAAGATCCTGAAAAGACAGAAATGTTCAACCACTGAATCGTGCTTTACAAAATAAAACAAGTTAAAATGAAGCAAGACTAGTTCAGCCGGCGCGGGCATGAGCCAATACATAGTTCAGCATGTGAATCTAGAACTACAACAAGGCGTAGACTAGCAACTGGGCGTCTTCTAGCGACAGCCTAATTACCATTTCTGTCGTTGCGATTGTGCGAGCGTATGCACTTTTTAAACAAAGTCAGTCAGTAAGCAGCATTTGCTCATAATGGCTGGTCCGGCAAAACGTGCAAAAAGAAAACACGAGCCATAAACATCACAATATATCAGCAAACAACTCTTTTATATGTAAAGATATATAGATAGATGGAGTGGACTATATTTGAAGAACTCATTTGGCAGCACAACCTACCTTACAGCCCTTGATCTGCAGACAGATTGCCTCTGCTTTGTGGAGAATTTCTTCAATGTCCAGTTTCATTGAAAGTTCATTTATGTGCTGTGAAAACAAAAAAATGCAACCATTTGTAGTCATAATCTAAACTGTAATTAGTTTTATTTTCTTTAAAAAAGACATGGCCATGTTGCAAAATGATTATTGGATATTCCAAATACAAAGTAAAGAAATTGAAATGGAAACATAGCTAATATCAAGTCACAGTATGCACCTCTGTAGAGCTTGAGACTTAAGCCCGAACCAGTCAGGTCGGTTCTTACATATTTCACCAGGCACGCCGGGTTTGGGCCGGGTTCGGGACGAATTGACCAATACAAATAATCTGCACGTGTTTAAGCAAATGGTAGCTCATTCATACTTGCCGGTTGCAGCCCTTCCCCCTCGCTGATGCCCAAACATGCTGGATGCTGCTGAGGAGGTGATATGAAATAACTGATCCTACAATGTGGGGTTTTGGCTGCATCTCTGTGCTTTGTTTATCATTTTCTATGACAACTAGTGTGTTATTTCATTAGCTCCTGGCTCAACATCATCATGGTGAATACTGCAGCTAGTCACCCAGTTCATGAAAACAGTATGGGAGTGGATCAGTTGACAAAATATTAAGTTATAGCCTACATTTATCCCGTTATTATGGATAGCAAGGAGACTGAAATTAGATACTTGAAATATGGAAGCAGGACACTATGACTTCTGTGTCTGCTGAATTAACTCAACTATTAACTGAATTCAAAGCATTTACACACACAGCTTATGCTTTAGCAGTTATGCGTGGGGACTGTAAGCAACATATTGTCTCACAGAGCAAGCCTTCATTTGCGTATAGTCTGGGACACGACCAACTACTTGGAACTCTGACTGAGGGAATATGTTGGGAAACAAAAACAAATCTGTCTGTTTGCAGGTCCTGTAAATGTGCTAAATAAATACAGGCTGTGGTTTCACATCTTATTAGTTTAATGCTTTTCATTTATTGTGGTGCTGTAATTGAACAGTGGACATTGTGTGTTTAAATGTTGTATGTGCACGTTTTAAGATGCTCTCTTGGCCAGGTCGCTCTTGGAAGAGAGATTTTAATCTCAATTAGTCTTTAACCTAGTTAAATAAAAGGTGTATATAAGAAATTGTACGGCTGATATTAGTAAATAAAAGCAAAGCACTATAGCGTTAATTCATAATACATAATTCCGTATACAGCCTTGCAATGACAATGCTAACAGACAATGACATTCTACTACCCCTCTCCCTGATAGTAAGCATGTCTACCTATGTATCGGGCGTTCAGCACCAGATGCTTACACAAGAGGCTGAGCTTAAGCGGCATAAAAACAGGATGGCCAGTCACCTTTAGGATTTCGTTGAAGCCGTAGTTCTCCTCCATGATTTTGTGTTTCTCCGAGTCGAGGATGGCACAACACAGGAGCAGGTGGAAGTTCTGGCAGGGCAAGCCTGTCCACATGACCTTAGCAAAGAGTATCACGTTAGACGATAGTATACATGCATAGGTAACGCACTATTATAAAAAAGGTGCTGTAGGTGGGATTTTATAGCTAGAAACTGCAGTGCAATTTGTTTGAAATGCCGCAGACATCCACCCCCATTACCTACAAGAACCCTACAGCCACCAGTGAGTGAAAGGTCCTAAGAATATCTGCTATGGGTGACAGCTCTTGCTTTTATACGTCTAGACTTTGCCAGCTTCTCTGACCAATCCTGAACTGGTCTCTCGACACTACCTGGCCTGTCAATCACAAGACTGCGCGCACACACACATCTACAAGAGGTTTGTCAATGGACTTCGGACCAACGGGCTCCAGAGGGGGGTGCAGGGGGCGGATTTTTGTGTTGTTTATGCACAAAATCTTGATATCTTTCCTTCTTACTCTTACTGTACAGCAGCTTTAAGAGACAATTCAGACATTCCTAAATGGGGTTATGGGCACAAATCCTGCAGGTCCAAAATGAGACGGTACTTACCTCCCACAGCCGAAGTACGTCCTGGAAGGCAAACTCTCTCTTGAAGCGGATCAATAGCCACCGGAAACAAAAATACAGGTAGCCTGAATCCTGGACCTCTGGAATACAAACACGGTTCAGTCAAATTAATGTGGTAAATCTGTAAATCAGATTTAGTTAACTAATGAACAAGAAATTATGTACAAAAAAAAACAGGTGGACTAATATTAAACCACAGGTCTGAATTAATATCAGACAGTTTAGTGGTGTTTAAAATGCAGTGGCCTACGATTGGCTGAAGGTCTATGGAAAATATTATTACTACAACAACAACAATAATACATTTATTCTATAAATAAATTCTCGAGAACGCTTTCTAATGCTTGCTCCGCCCAACACATTGAACATTGAAATGCATTGTGAAGCCAAGCGGCTTTGTTGTTGTGAGTGGCGTTCATCACTTTGTTTATGTTCCCATTTAAGGAGCCAGGGCTGCGTAGAAGTACTGGACTATTATTTTTAGCACACAGAACGGTAATAGTGGCATGCAAGGAGATATTTGGGGAATTTGACAAAAAGTGTATTAGCTTACAACAGCTGACTGACTACCTTTAAATAATGTGAATAATCGTGTCACGTATAAACACACATTTTAGAGATTGTTGCAATGCTTCAGTAGGGACTAATCATGTCCCCATAACCTGCACACTGTGGATGTACCAAAAGGGGCTTAACCTACCAAGGTAGTTCCAGAAGGACAGGTCCAGTAGCCTTAACAATGTGCTGAGCTGAATCAACTGGGTCTTCATTCCCTGCATCTGCTCTTCAAAGTTCTCGTGCTGTTGATACACCAATAGGCACAATGGTTGAAGTTCAGCCATTTTGGTCCCCAATAGTCTCTATGTGGATAGTCACATGGCCAAACCGGAAAACAGTACTCATTGCCTCCGCTTATCAGAGAAGGTGGCAACTAAATTAGCGTGAACCAATCTGACAGCGTAATATTCACTTCTGGGTAGTCACAGAACGTAATCAGTGCCCATTTTGGAAAATAATTTTAACCAATGTTGGTTAATAGATCATCTGTGTGCGGCCAACGGTCACAGTCATGCTGATAACCGTACGAAATGACACATGTAGAACTGTACATTTATTAAAGTAATAAGCAGAACAGATATGCTGCCAGCTAACCAATCAGAAACATGTTCCTGTAGAGTAACAGCTTGGTCAGGCAGACTAGGTTGCTCTGGATTGTTTACATTTCATTGTTAACACAACAGTGTCGTGTATATACCAGTACATGGTATTTTTAGCTGGATGCGCAATACGGTACTGTGAAGTAGGCTAGCCTCGATAGAAAGATATGTGGGACATATGCGGCTTGCTCATTTAAACGTATTATTTTCCCAAGGGAAACAACACAACATGAAATGAACAGCATAAAGTTTAGTTCTGCTAATTCTGACGCCCCGGCTACACTGCAAGCGATCCGCTCGTAGACCGTCGCTTTATAGCTGAAAATCAATCGCTTGTTTACATTCCAGGCTTTGGTTGCCTAGGTATCCCTTGTAAATTTCCCACTCGATTATGATCAACCACCGTCAGTCAGTCAGTCTGTCAGTCAACTATATCCTTAGCTCCCATTGGTAGTTGCCTCAATCGCGTCGCCTGAAGTTTATCTCTGTACCCGCCCACTTTGCGTCGCCGACCGTTAATTCGCCTGTAGTCAATTCCAAGTCGCTGAATGAGTGGTAAATGCACTGCATTCATACTGCGGTCATTCAAAGCGCTGTATTGCCTCACATTCCCCCATTCACACCGATGGTGATTGCTGCCATGCAAGGCGTGATCAACCACCGGGAGCAGCTACGGTTAGGCGTCTTGCTCATGGACACCTCGACACTTGGTGAGGAGTAAGCCGAGATCGAACCAGCGACTGTTGGATCACCCGTCGCCCTGCTGAATCTCACTGACGTGCCATTAGTCTCTTGCGGCGTGTCTGGGGCTTCTATCTCAATCACACGGTAAGGTTCATGCTCACCATCTGCTCCATGAAGGACACAAAGCACCAGAAAGCATCGACCTCGTTGTCCATCACAAACAGAATAGGGGACAGCAGGTCGCTCATCCCCTGAACATAGCCTGAGGAGGAGAGAGGGGCGGGGGGCACAGGGCCACACCGCCAAATATCAATAACTGCAAATTAATATTCCCTCAGACTATAGTGGTCCTGAATGTACCGTGAGCAAACGCTAAAGCGAATAGGGTTTGCAGACTATAATCTGCAAATATCTGCAATATTGCACTGCTCTACTATATTTACAAATGCAAGTTATTTATTTTCGTTTTCAAACAGAGATGTATGTCGGGACAACGTGCGTTACCAGGGAAACGGTGTCTCACCCAGGTCGAAGTCGTACATGCAGTACGTCATCAGGATGTCGTGCAGTAGGATCAGGCCAGGGTTGCCTTCATAGAATCGATTGGTCCTGTCTGTCCGGTTCACATCTTTCTCTGGAGACACCAAAGAAAAAGTTAAAAACTGCACAACTGGACGATAAGCGCAGCACATCAATTTCAGATATACAGAACGATCGCCACTGTAACTATAGAAACACCTCTTCAGATGCTTCAAAGTAACATCCGTCTTTTTAGAAGACAAGCTGTTTTTGAACGGTAGGAGGCGTCGTGTGCGTACCAGGTCTCCAAGCAGCTGAATTCAGCCTATGGGTTTTACCTATCAGACTCCTGTAGTCTCTTAGTCTGGAGTTTCTCCTCTCTTGCTCTTCGCTGACCGACTTCCACTGGAGCTTCATTTTGAAGTACTCATCTCTTTGACAAAGAAAACAAGCGTCAAACCACAAGCATCAGGCCGCTAGCCTGTGGCTAATGGCCCACATGCCAGCGGTACGGACACACCTAGCATCCACCCGAATGCATTGGGTGAAGAGCAAAAGTGTCCTGCAAAGGGGGCCGTACATTTTTGCTCTCTGCAAGGCCTTCCTCTCCTCCACAGTGCTGTCCCAGGGCACGTATCCAAGCAGGAACTTCCAGGCTTCTTTCCTCATGACATGGCACAGGCCCTGCAGGGGAATCCCACAACACACAGGGTGGCCATTGCATAACATAGGCAACAGGGCGATGATGGGTAATGTGGGGTCAGTCAGTGGAGCAGGTCTGCGCTTTCAACCAACTTAAGTCATTATAGGAAAGTCTGGCCACTCAAGCAGCCATCTTGGTAATGCCTGTGGACTGCTATTATGAAGACCCCATCTAAATGAATGGGGAAAGAGCAGTAACTGCTCTTTCAATGGTCACCGGTACAGTGAAATCAGATTTTTTTTTTTTTATTAAAAAAATACTTAAACAAATTGGTGATTTTGCCCCAAACAAAGCCCCAACGCCCTCTACAAGTTACACTTCTACTGCACATGTGTAGCTGTTGGCTTGCGTCAGTGCAACCACACAACTGGCTACACAGGTTAAGGTTTGGCCGTTATAAAAGCAGACGATGGTGTCTTTTCTGCTCTAATTCGAATTTATAAAACGGTTTGTCTCTTCTGTATAATGTCTAAACCGTCAAAGGCAGTCGTAGACCAAAAAGCATGCCTGTTCTGTTCCCTGTGCAGGACTATGCTCTCTCCCTTTGTCAAAACAACAGTACGGGGTTTTAAAAGGGCACTCCTGTTAACACTAATTGGGAAGTGTCAACAGGTTTTTCCCTTCTACTGGGTGTAGACCTCTGGTTCATATTGAAACTATTGGACAGTGTTTAACCAATCGGCATTACCACAACGGTTTTGATCGCCTCATCTAGCTCTACCACCATTTCGAAGCAAGCTTGACTTCAACGTCACCTCACTACTTCACCCTGATTGGTCCGCCAGCAGGGTGGCTGTGAAAACGCTAATGCAAACAGGGTTTCCAGACAATAATCTCAGCAAAAATAATTTAGCTGAGAGCAATAATGTCAGGCCGAGCGAGGCTAGCTCAACGCACCCCTTTGAAGATGACCTGCTTGAGAGCGGGGACGTTCAGCATCCTGCCCTCTGCATCCTGGTACTCCGTCCACTCCTCAACAGACAGGGGTCCCCTCCGATGAACAGCCGGCCTGGCTCCCAGGTCAATCTGCCAGGCACACAACAGACAGCAGGTTCCCACTCTAAGTCAAGTGGCAAATTCCCTGAGTTTCATATATTAAAAATTTGATTTCCGTGAAACGGGAAAAACAGGCCTTTGTAAAAGGTAGCATACCAACGATAAAGAAACTGAAAATTAATTGTGCGATATTTCGTAGGTACTACTCATGTAAACATTCGGTCCAATAGTTTAGCCATGTCAAAATGTAAATATGTCCAGTTAACATTGCAATAAATGTCAATTAACATTTAAACGCGCACAATTCCCTGATAATCCATGATTTGACCCCAAAATGTATTTATCAAATTCCGTGATTTTACATATTCGGAATAGACTTAACTTCCATGACATCGTCATAAACTTTTCAAGAAATGTAATTGACTAGTGGAAAGACATGAGAAATTGTGTATCGTTTCCTGGAAAAAGCTTTTAACAAACAGAAAATAAAAACAAAAGATAAAAAGCATATAAACAAGATTAAAAGAGTCTAGCGCTACACAGATTTTTTACACAATATAGTAATTAATCTGCTGTCACAGAATATTCCTATTTGATAGTATATATTATTACAAACAAGCTAAATGATAACTGCATTGAAGACAAATACAGTGTCACCAAGCAGAAACCTCTGCTACTGAGAAATGAATCCAACGATCAACTGCCAAAATCTGCAGTTCCTCGAATGCCCACTGGAGGCTGGCTCCAAAAGAGAGCCAAATAAAATGGTTTTGTTCTCTCCATTCATGAAAACCATAATAAAGGGTGAATTCTTACATAACTCATCAGCTGAAAATGTATTAAACCATTCAATAATCCATTATTATAGACAGCCGGGAGTCAGGTACTACTAAGATGGCGACGAACAGAGCCAGCACAGCTCGAGCTTCAAACCAGTTCGTCTAGAAAACCTATAAGCGACGTCACAGAGGGGTTTGTCTACTTGTTCATACTATAACATATACATAGAATTGTTCTACTAGGCGTCACAACTAACGGTTTTTGTTCATCCTCTCACCCTGGTGATGACCTCGAAGCCAGGCTCCTCCTGCTGGTTGATCTCCAGCCCCGGAATGACCTCCCCCTGCAAGTCAGCCATCTCCTCAGGGGGGCGCTGTTGATGGTCCTCTGCCGCCCCGAAGGCCTCAAATAGGTAGTTAGTGACCCTGGAAAAGCCCCCAAGGGCCGCCACATAGGGGTCCTTCTTCAGTTTCTGCCGAAGAGGTAAAACAGTGGTTCCTTCAGATCACAGTAGGGACTGCATTATTCATACAGCACTGTTAAGTGGGATAGTAGATTATCATTGGCTCAGAGCATTATCACTCAATGGACTGTGCAGTGCTTTTTACTAATTTTTGTCTTTTATTAAGGCCTACGTCCACCAAACATGTTTATAGCGCCGTCAATCTCATTTTCAGAGCGCTTCTCTATAAAAAAGACATTGATGACTCGAGCGCTGTTCCAGAAGTTCAATGGTTTTCAACTGAAAGCTGACCTACGTTTGTATTGAAAATAGGCACTCTCAGCATCAGTAACCTAAACATAGCTTACTTATTTAATATATTTTTACCTGCAAACAAGCAGACGTTTCAATATTGCATGTAGGCCTGTCACAATAATTACTATATCGCCTTATCATGCAATATATGGAAATACCCTCGATACATTTTCTGACCGCGATAATATTGTATTTACACGTGTTGCAACAAAGGTGCGTTTAGAATTGGCAACATTTTTTCTGTTTGCTCAAGTTCGCAGCAAACTTTTTGAGGAGGTAGTTCTCAACTAACACATATTGACGCTGGACGAAGGAAGGGTGATAGTTTCAATCTAATATGTTTGGAATGTTTACACAAAAAGTTCAACATTCAAGGTCAAAGCAAACATGTTCGCCACAAACATTCGCCAATTCTGAACTCACCTCATCATTTTGCTGCTGGTTAAAATATCTACCGGTCTACAGAAAATATGGACAATGTTGCTGCAAACCTTAAATGATTATAGTAAGTTGACATTTTGCAGGTTCTTAATGATGAAGGCACACTGCTTACCCACATAGCCTACGATCTCCCAAACATATGAACTGCATCACTTTCATCCTAAAATACTGGATTATGTTACTGCTCCGTCTGGAGTAAATCATGGTTGCTGGTGCCGGGCACATCAGTACGTACTTCACAACCAGCCTTCACCACGACAGTGTGCTTGTTTTGAATAGAACATGTTTCCCGTGTTTCAGTTAAACGTCTCCCTGCGTCCCAGGTCCACTCCTTGGATTAGCCTACATAGTCAGTCATTCCACCCTTGTCTTTTCTTGTCTGCCCTTAAAAGAACAATTATATTGTTTATCGCAATTATTTCTTGGACAATGAATCGGCCAACAAGAGTTACCGTGACAGGCCTAATTGCATGTATGCCATTTATAGATTATTTATACTTTGTTCTGTTCCGTTTTTAATATTGTATGTTTGGGTTTCCAGTATCTTGGCATAGTGATGCCAGCTCCTTACATGGACAATGCCATAGTTGTTTTCATCTAGAAGGTTCTCAAAGGACTGGGAGAAGGTCTTGTTGACAGGAGTGACAAGAAGACAAGACTCATCATCAGGTGACCTTTAAGCACAAACAAAACAGGAAGAAGTGATGTGAATACACAGACATCTATACTGCCTACCTTATTTTCCAGACCATAATTCTCACTTTTTAAAAAGCGGTCTGGCAGGTCCTGCAACATACATTCCAAAGCAACTTATGCGCTACTGCATACCAACTATGGCCAAGAGATTACACACGATAGTGACAGTTAAAAACTGGCTAATGTATTGTCTAAACGCAAGTAAAAACACAAAGATTAGGGGAAAATGCATCATAATACATTCGTAACATATCAAAACAACACATGTTCAATGAGTCATATTGGACTGGTATAACAACAGTAATTCCAAGATACCGAGGAGGAATTTTTTTTTGGCTAAACAATACAGAGTCGATATATCCTATATATCCTAATATCCTATCCTACAGTGAAACCAGACCGAACCAGTAGGACTAAGAGGAAGACAATATAAGCCCATTCAAACAAAACTGACAACAATGCCATTTACTAAAATAAATCAACAGTCAACTAGGTCGGAAACGACTTGAAAAACAAGCCCGACAGCCGTCAGGAGTTGACGTCACATTCTGTTTGTGCTTTTCACATGAAATGCACAGCACTTAATACGGTCGATTTCATTATGAGCGACTGATAAGAACTTTAATAACTGGTATCTGCACTAAGATAGAGAAACACATCGCCTGTGGTCAACAGAAAATAGTCTAGCATGTTATTTGGTCCAGAAGGAGACAGCCTAGGTCTTCCTGGCTGTCAACTGATCCAGACATCTAACAGCCAGTCTGGAGCAGAGCCGAAGAATTATTTTGCTCTTGAATTAGCATATAGATTATACCTTTGGAACTATATTCCCCCCCCAATGGCATATAAATTCATAAATATGGAGAGAACCGATACATGTTCACTGTAACGCAAATATGTAATATTATTTCTGCTATTTTTTGCATTTTATTTAATGCACCATTTAAACAACTTAAGCATTACGCAAAACTATATTTAACAGGTTAAATATAGTAACTTTAACACAGTAACTGATCCATATTGAAAAAGGAACCCAAACCGACTAACGCTTTTGGCTGTAGTTAATCAGAACATCCTAAAATGCTAGGCTTGAATCACTTCATGCCAACTTCTACAATGTTCCATTTACCTAGTTACCATACGCAAACATTTTTTCTTCATGTATTCAGATATCCATTAATAGTTACCAAGGTAGCGACTTATTAACTTGTTCAATAAATAACAATTAGCCTGGTCCAGGCCTAATATTCACTAGGTGAATATTGTTCTATGATCTGGGCACACTCCATTAAACACTATTAAGTATTTGCCTCCCACTGTTAGGGTTCTGCCCTGGCAGGCTGTGCCCTGACATGCTACCTGTGGCCACACCCCCTCCCCGCAGCTGAGAGACATTCTTGGCTCCTCCTACTTCACACCTGGTGCTCATTGACTCTGTGTTTGGCCTCATTGTAAACCCTTCCGTTAGCCCTCGTTCTCTGCTGGATTGTTCTTTGATATAACTTGTCTGTTTGCCTAGTTGTGTTTGTATCAGAGAAGAATATTGCCCTGTGGCTGGTAGAAATAATTTATCTTTTTCAACCGCATTCACCTTTGGTGAGATTTTCTTTGTTAATATAATTAAATCTGATGACTGCACATCTGCGTTTGGGCCCAATCTCTTTACTAAGCCTGACACCTACTGGGGAAGGAACCTATGACGTCAGCGCTCAGCTGTTTTGCAACAGGAATTTTGACTTCAAACAAGCGTGGAAAAGGTGGATAATATAATGCACACAGCAGCTGCCTACCAATTTGTTAAGATTAGATATAGTTGTTAGCTTTTGTACAATTAATTAATGAATGAGTGAATGAATGTGAAATGTGTAAAAACATTGCGCCTGTATTTTACTAAGACCGGCAAGGTAAAAAATGAACGGCCACAACGCACTATTAATACCGGGGCACACCCATATAAAAGGCACCCAAACGTAGCATATCTACGTATTTCAGTTGATAATGTACCGACAGAGTTAATATTATTTAGGATATTTTTATGGAGTCGACACAACTTATCTTCTACATGGCTCTGATGCTTACCTGCTAAGCAGTGCATATCTCCCGAGGCTCTCCAAGAAGCCGGTGCTGCCGCCCTGGTGGAAGTGAAGGGCAGGCAGTGAGGTGGGAGACTCCTTCAGCCTGAAGACAATGTAGGACCAGCCCTCCTCCATCACGGTGATGGACCGGAGGTCGCCGACGCCGAACGCAAACGCCCACCTGCTCTTCTCGTGGCTGTGGCTGCCTGAGAAAAGGACCATGCAGGTTGCAGGCAGAGTTACAGTGCAATAATAGCAGCTGAAGTAGGGCTGCGCAGTTGATCCAATATTAAATCACAATTTCAAATTCGGCTCTTGACAATTACAAAAACCAAGTAACAAAGAAAAACTTTTTTTTAGATTATGTTTTGCAAGTAAACTTTTTTTTTGTGTGTTGCGTACGCCACTCCCAGGGTGGAAGTAAAAGATCGAGTCGAGCAAAGAGTCGAGCAAAGAGTCGAGCAGTGGAAAAGCTGTAAAAACAAGTTTAGTTGAGCAGAGGCAAGACGAGTCAAGCTAATACAGTAACATGCAGTAGAAAGTAAACTAAGAACAATAAGAACTAATCATTCTCAGTTCCTGAAGTATGGACACAAAACAGGTACTTCCTCCAACAGTTCTATGAACTATAAAAACAGTTCCTCTGGTCTGAAAGCCCCTGAAGTATCGAGATACCGCATTTATATAAATACATGTGACTTGACAAGGTTCTAAAGAGTACATTAAAAGGTTCATCAAGACTCACCCTCTCTATTAGTAAAGGTCTTCTTCTTGAAGGTGACTGCGTTGACAATGTCCCACTCTGTTTCATAGCTCTGCTGAGACTCGAGCGGCGTACTGGGCGACCGCTCGCCCGGACACTGGGACCACTCCACCACAGAACTGGAGTCCTGAACGAAAGCCACAGTATTAGCTTTCTCACCCTCTAACACATGTTAAGAGGAAAGTGAGGGGGTGGAAGTGTAAGTAAGTGTAGTGTGGTGGAAGTGTAATGGAAGAGCAACGGCAAGTGAGACGGACCTTGCCAGCACAGAGCATGTTGGATGGGTCAACAGTGTCTTCTGACGGTCTGTACTCCACAATGATTTCTCCATCCTGACAATGTGTAAGTTAAACAAATCATCCATTTATATCCTGTGAACAACTATATTATTTTCAATGATGGCTGTCTTTTTTTTTTTTACAACTTCTCTGATAGAAATACTTGAAATCTATGCAAGTTTCAGTATAATGTATAGTTATTGGAAATTCTTTATGCCTGAATATAGGTTAATGGCCGATACAATAATAATACAATGACCAGAACAACACAGTATCAGTTGTGCTCTAGCAAAATGCACTAATGTAGAGCTAAAAACTATATTAAGACAACTAGCCAATGCATGAGTAATGTCCCTAAGGCCCACTCAAAACATTGTCATCAACTGGAAAAAACATACAAGTGTTAAATTTTTTCAGACAGGAGTTTATGTTAAGATGAAATACAGACTTCTAAAGACATGCCTACCAGCCGCTTGCCTCATGAGACCATCCTGATCTTGCAAGATGCGGTTCGACATCGCTGCGAGAATCAGTCTGGACACTTTAAAATACCTTGTGGTTGTGCTTGAGTCCGAGCAACAACTGTCCTGACCAATCAGCATTGTACCGATAGCTGTATGGCCAGCAAAAGCTACTTGAAAACAACAAATCCTGAGTTCCTAAGATGCGGCAATAGCATCATTCTTAATAGACGTTATGACACGAGCAAGGACCGGCACTAAACGGCTTGTCTCTATGGAAATGTTTTCACTTCTCTCCTTACTGGCTTTGGCAAGACTTTGATTCAACAACTGATTCACAGGTTCAGAAACACCAGAATGTATTTCAGAGCACACAAAAGAGGAAGCTAGTGAACCATGAAGAGATATTCACTGAATTTGACAAAAAACAAACTGTAGCGTACAATCGCTTAGCTCACCTTTAAATAATTGTTAACTCATGTCGATCCAAAACTTAATTGCAAATTGCTAACTGTGTGAAACCTGCATATAACGAGTACACACCTATTATATTATATGGATAACTATGATATGTGGCGAACATCTAGACAAGTAGCCTACCTTGTCTACTATCCGTAGGGATCCAGAGAGGAGGAGATCTTGCTCAGGGCTGTTATCGTCACCATTGGAATGTATGAACACTCCTTCGTGTTCATAAATAACCTAAATATAAAAAATATTAAATATTAAAATATTAAAAAATATATAGACTTAGTTTGTGTAACTGGAAACATACTGTACATGGATGAATTTCACCACAATCTAGCAATATACAGGGCTAAAATATGCCCTGCTAAACGTTAAGATAACATTATCTTCCTTGCACATATATTGCAAGCGCACCAATAACTTCATTCCTTTGCGGGAGATTGGGGTGTCATGCCCTGGCTAAAAGCCCATTTAATTTAAGATTATATTTTACGACGTGTTCTAGTTTATGCTAAACTTAGCTCATAGCATCATTCAGTAAGGATATTTACAAACACATACGCATGAGAAAATTAGAGCATTTCTAACCAGAACATTAATACAGGGCACATGCACATTTTGATTACATGAATAGGGACTAATAACGTTGAAGTGGAGTAGTGTGCATTCGTGGCAGTCAAGACAGAGTGCATATTTCATAGCTAACTCACTAGCTGGCTAACGTTGCAGCTAGCAGCTCGCAGTAAATATGTGATGATCAACCTGTTCAAAACAAACAGGGCAGAAATAGCGTAATTCGTGGACATCGACACAGTTAGCAAACAGAACAAATGGAGCATGTAATCCAAGGCATTGCATGTGTTTGGCATGTTCCAGTACCTTGGGAAGAGTGTCAGCCGCCATGTCGCCAGCCTGCGCACTCCCTGACGACGACGGCTCACGTGCCCGTCAGCGTCCACAACAAAACTGACAAGTCATCTTCTGCGGGCGGGGCTTGGTGACGTGAAACGTATGAGAATGTTGTTTCTATCATATCTATTTGACGAGAAACTAGGTCGCATTTGTTATTCTAGGGTTTGAAACCTTGGTGTGGTGTTGACATGTTTTTTTTAATGTATTTATTGTAATTTTATTATAAATATAAATGTTACATTTGTATGCATTTAGATAAACTTACTGTTTATTTTTAAAATCTGGTTAATGTTACTTTTCATTAGATCCACTATATTTTCAACCTACAAATCCTGTATTGTCAGGTTTCTTCCTACACAAACGTATCTTCATATAAGCCACTTTTGGGCCTTATTTTATTTAATTACACGTCTCATATCTGGATAATATCCAGATGCAATTTATCCACATTCTAATACATGGCACACCACATGCATTATATGATCACCTTGATAATATAATGTATACAATACGTATATAATAACATAACCTACATACTTGATATTGATGATGTCAAGGGTAGTTTGTACAATTTATTGACATATTCTGTGGTTTCCAAAGCAGATTTTAAATAGCCATAGAGAAATATCACAAGTAAGTGTAAACTTAAGGGTAATAATCCTGTGGTTAGAACAACATCTATACAATTATATAAACATAATATAATATAAAAATATGTGCAATAAGTCTTTAGTATATTAAATAAATTATCCATAAAAGTTTCTGAAATTAAAAAAAGTAGTCTACAGCATTATACTGTAGGCCACTTTTTTATATTTCAGAAACGTATCATTTGTTGTAAAGTATCGCGAGTGTAAAACGAGAGAAAAAACGTCTAGGCACTAATACGTCCGTTTAGCTCTAGCTGAGCTAGCCAAGTTTGTAATATCAAGACAAGTCGACCGACAAGATTAATTTCGTAGACACGGTCAGATGAGTTAAATGTCAGAACATAGCTAACATTAGTTTATATATTTTAGTACAAATGGATTGTATTTCGACCAATCGATCTCCAAAAGAAGAAGGGGAGCTGGAAGACGGAGAGATCTGCGATGATGAAACCGAGGAGAATGTGTTCGGTGGTGGAAGGCCTAGTAACAATTCGCGCATTCATAAAATGCACCAACATATACCGAATCTGCTATCACTTATGGGGCATAAAAAACAAGTGTTTCCACCCTTGATGTCATATAACTTAGGGCCTCGTGTACACGGCGCCTTGTCAAATAGCCTCAGACCGCCTTGCGGGCCTGATCGAACTCCTCCGCCGGGCCTAGGAAATCACGGTGAACCTAGTCCACGATCAAGCTTCTGGGAACGGAGTCACGGCGCCCTGGGTAGGTTTAGGCACAGACCGATGCCTAATGGAGGACATCCGGACTGGAATCGTGGATGCTGGGAAGACGGTAGTGGGTTTGGACGAGAGACGGGTAACCTTAGACCTCTTCTTGGTCGTTTTGGCTCTGCAGATAGTCATATTAACAAGAAGGAGTCTCCTACTAGGAAACGTATCCTATTTGAGTGTTAAAATATTTTTTAATATTTTGCCCTAGATAGACTGGAAGTATTTGTAGTGTCACAATCCATGTTTCTGTTTTTACACTGACTGAACACTAGTTATTGCATTTTTGGTTTATGTATTCTAAATATACATCATATCAATGCAAATTGTCGGTATGTTGCAGATGTTTACTTCTTTCTGCCCTGAAGTTTTCACATTGTTGTGTTTATCACGTGATGAATGCATTGTACAGGACATTCACAGTCCTAATGCTTCCTTGACTCACTGCTTCAGAAAAGCCACCAGGGAGGAATCAGGTGAGAAAACCATTTAACAAGTCAGAAAAGTGTTCTGGCGAGACCTTTGAGGACCTCCTGTCAAAATATAAGCAGATTCAGCTCGAGTTGGAATGCATCAGGAAAGAGGAAACGATGGCTCTGGAGCCCAAAGTTTCCCCCCTGAGAGAGGAAGCACAATATTGCCCAGCCAGTGTTCCCCAGGCCAAGCCAGAGTCAAGCATCCAGAGCCAGGCACTCGCAGAGGAAACCGCAGATAAGAAAATGTTCCTGGCCTTCAACATCAAACCCTTGCGTCAGAAGCTGCTCACACCTGCCGGTCTGGATTTGCTGAAGAAGAAACACGAGGAGGAGGAGGGTGAGGCTTCCCTGATATCTAAAGCAGATGTGAAGGAGGGGGAACAAGGTCCCGTCAACATTAAAGGTTTGAGACCTGAAGAGAATGCATAGTGTTATACATCATATGTTGTTTAACAAGTCATTCTGTTAAATACGCACAGCAGCAATATGCGGCTGGTCAATGTTTTACTTATTATTTACCATTTGTATACCTGAAATAATGTCTTGTGGTCTTTATAATGTAGCTAGGTGACAAACCTGTTAGCTGGAATATAAGCATTTATTGTTGCTTTCCATCTTCTGTAATCATAGAGAATGGTAGACTGCATACCTTAAAGCACTACCTGGCCACTATCTGGCCACTAAAAGTGCTTTATACAGTATTTCCTCACATTCACACACACACACACACACACACAGTTGCCTGCCATGCATTGTGCTACCTGACCACCAGGAGAACTTAGGGTTACTGTGTCTTGCTCAGTGACAAATGAGGTGCGTTGGCAGACATTTCCGAAGGAGCATTTACACAAAATGTTCAAAGCAAACGCGTTCCTTGCCAACATTCGCCTAAATTCTGAGCCTATCCTTGGTCAGGACTAGCCAGCGTTCGCCTGCTGCTGTGTCCAAGATGTAAGTTTGTCGTTGCCTGTTCAACTTTTTAGGAGAAGCCACGAACCTGCCGGACAAAGAGGCGGAGCCGGTCGCGGTGGAAACCGCGTGCGTGTGCGGCAGTAAGGAGGAGGACGGCAGCGGGGGCCAGAGCAAGCTGTGCGCCTGTTGCCGAGGATCGTCCACCTCCAGTGAAGATTCATCAGCTTCCACAGACAAAGTAGGTCTGAAATGACACGTGGTTTACACGTGTGTGTGTGTGTGGGGTGGGGGGGGGGGGAGACTTCAATCAATGCATTTGTCAACAGTTAAACAGGTGTGTTCAGAATTGGCGAACAGAGAGAATGTTTGCGAACCCAAACACATTTAAACAGTTTTTTGTTTGCTTTAAATTTGCCACAACGCAAACAGTCTGACAATCTGTTGGTCGTCAAACACACATTGACACTCGCCGAAGTGTGACAGTTTACATTAAATAATTTGGGAATATATACAAAAAAACCTTTCAAATGTCATGTTCAAAGCAAACGTGTTCACCAATTCTGAACGCACCTCAGGTCATGCACTGGTTGTCGTGAGCAACCAACATTCTCATACTGATGGCAGCATGCCATCAGGGCTAATGTAACTATCCATTAATACACCGTACCATTCCCAGAAATAGTTGCTATGAGCTACAGAACCAGCAAAGTGCTAATATTCTCAAATCTCAACACAAAGCTGTTCTAACGGATAAATATATAGAAAGAAGATCTAGTATATACTTTGCATGATGCTAACTAGGGGTGCACAATATATCGATTCAGTATCGTTATCGCAATATCACGTTGCGCAATATCATATCGAAAATGTT
>JAODLL010037284.1:0-21826 GCA_026546735.1 Forbesichthys agassizii
ATATATAAATGATATATCGCAAGAGCTGAACTCTCTTTTTTCTCTTCCCTGTCAAACAAGTGGTTTTCAAACTTTTGACAAACAGTGCCTGTGAAGAAAAAAAGCATATATTAATGAGTACTGTAATAACTTTTAATTTAAATATTTTATAAGATAAGAGCAGTGCACATACAGTGCACATTTTTTGCAACCTGCCTGAGTGTCCCAACTCCCACGTTGGAAACCACTAGACCAGCTAGACATACAGGTACTGTAGAAGGTAGATGAAGAGTTTGTATGTTTATTGATTGATGCTGGTGAACTAACATATATTACATTACATACATTATTATGTGTGTGGCCATACAACATGTATGTGTGTGGTGGCATTATTTTGATAGATAAAATATGTTTTCTGATCTTTTACCAAACTTCAACAGATAATGCTTTACAGTGTTTGCAATTGCAACATTATTAGAGGATTTTATTAAGTTTTTATTTTTTACTTTTTTATTATGAATCTTTGTGTAGTTGCTAAAGCAGTGACGACGTGTGTATCATTATGTGTGTCCCCATTACAGCAGGCATGTGATGATTTTCAGTTATTTAGTGAAGGGAAACAGAGAGATGACTCTATTAGGCAAGCTAGCCAGGCTCATGGAAGAATTATTTAGTAGCCCAAATCTTATAATCCATGAATTATCATATGGTTGGTTGAGCAGCTACACACACACACGCCCACATGCCCACACACATACACACACACAAGCCCACACGCCCACACGCCCACACGCCTACACACACGCACACACGCACACACACACACACACACACACAGAGACCTTTCCTTAGTTTACTTAAAGAAATGCAATGGATAGCTTTTCATGTAATTTTTATTTTTACATCTCTACAAGTGTGGCATGCCAACAAATACAAAAATGGCGGAGCCTCTGGTGTTGCATAGTTTAGATCCTGCTCACTTTGGCCAGCTGCATTAAAATGCATCAGTATTCTGGTGCCCACTTCAGTTTGGAAATGTTAGAGACTGCCTCTGAACAGTGTAAAGCAGAAGTGGTCTTTATGTGGCCTCATGTTGTGAGTGTAGTATTGATAACAAAAATGAGCAATTGTGAGAGGAAACAACACAATAACTGCAGACAGTATAGGCATATGCATCATACAACTCATTTGCAGTTTGCAGTACTTATACAATTCATTTCCATTTGTGCAGATGTCAATATTGTTCCAGATTTTCCAGACCTAAAAGATATCATAATAAAACATAGAACAATAATTCCCTTTCGGTGTGTAAGAAAAGGAATAATTTCATTTTGTAACTAACTAACTAACTAACTAACTAACTAACTAAGTAGATGTCGTCACTCCCCATAAGGCTGTATCTTCATTTACTATGGCCAACCCTCTCAAACAATAACATTCATCATCTAATGTGACGTCACAGGGCCGGTGTAGAAATTGTTATTATTATGTTATTATTATTATTATTATTTATCTTTATTCACTCATCTGTTATACTGTATAGTTGTATAGTAGTGTGTGTGCCTCCATATTGGACAGCAATGATCACACAAAAGTCTGATCAAGTCTACAGTAATGTGCTCCCGGATCTATATCACATTTGCTCTGGGTGATAGCTGCCATATCTGGTTTGTTTTGCTGTAACTGTTCTACAGATATCCAGAGATAGCTCCTCTTGGGAACATTCTAACCCCCCCCTCCTCCCCCCCCCCACACACACACACACCAACAAAACCAAACAATAATAAACAAAATCTCCTCTATAAGCTACTGTGCTGAATGATTGGCGCCATGTTCAGCCCAGCTCAGGGTTCCCTTGAGTGGATCAGAGCTGGAGAACCAGAACCCTGGGGTACTCCCTTTAAAGAACGGTAGGTTTGTATCTAAGCCCTACAGTGGGCTCATGAATGTCGCTGGGATTGCATACAGCAACACGATGTCATGACGGATGGTACGGACTTCATTGACCACGTGCAGTGAGGCGCGAGGCCAGATTAGAAGCCCGGAGCAGGGTACCCACCGGCCGTCAATCAGAACACGAGCGCGCTAACAAACGTATCATGCGCTGATCTGCCTATACGGCGTGATGGCGCCACGTGCTTCCTGCTTGTGTAGCCTTTCAAAGAAGGTGGGAGGGTGGCTATAATGTTACATTGACTACAACCTTCACAATCTGATTAAATGTTTTAATATAAATATGACTTTAAGCATTTTAACAAGCAGAGCATATTTTTTATTGTAAAGCTGGTAATTTGTCCTTCTTCATACACTGACCTATAGTGTCTTTAATTTGGCCTTCATAGGCTCCATTGACATAAAGTGTCTTTTTGACTACTGGATTTGTGTGGTCAAATCAGATCTAGAGCTGAAATAAAAATGTAATTAGAGAGTTTAGGTATATGCTACGTATTACTAAGATATAGTTACATGAAAGATATCAAATAGCAGAGAACAAACACTATATATGTATGTGATATTATAGAATATGATTTAGCTCAATTCTCCCATGCATTAGGCTATAGGTCATATTTTATAACTGCCTTTTTATTTCAACAACATAGTACTCAACACCAGAAAGGGGTCATTCACAGCATGCCCAGAGAGATGGCATCAGTGATGCCCTTCATAGAAAGAACATGACCCAAAGGCACGCCTCTGTTCCATGACATAGCTCAAAACTAAGACCGCCATAGCATCAGGCTTACAATGAAAAGCATATAAATAGCGTTCTTCTCAGTGAGTGCACTATTGTCCATATGTATGTGTCTGGATGTCCATAAGTTGAGTTTTGTAACTTTCTTTTGTGAGTTAGTGACCTGACCCATAGATGTTTTTTTGATCCTGCCAGCCACACTAAACTATTGTCACAAAGCCTTCAGTATATTTTCTCATGAGTCAGCAGTTTAAAGTAGTTTCCTCTTTTGTTTCAAATCTGAATGTCAAGTCAAAATCACTGTGCAAGACGCTTTTTTTTTTTTCATCTTAAAGACGATAATATTTATTTTCAAGCCAAAGAGTTTATTTCCACTGATTGTGTGATAAATCAAAAGCTAGGCAAAGGCACCAAAAGACGAATACAACATCTATATTATAGGCTTTGACATTAGCCAAAGAAAAGTGGATAAAGTGGGGGCCTTCTCTAAAGCGTAAGGCGCAAACTGCACTCTCTACATTATTATTGGGTGTGTTTTCGGCGTAACATATATTAAACCGATCAGAATGTAATTTCCTGCTCCCTTTAAAAATCAGATAATGAATTGTTATTATATTGGTGGGTTTATGAAAGTGTGCATGAGCAGACAATCTAAGGCAACAGCAAGATCCCTAAAATATGATGACGCAGGCTACACATTAATAATATAACACACACACACACACACACACACACACACACACACACACACACATGTAAAGTTTATGGCCCAGTGTGTTGCATCTGGTCCTCAGCCATACCATTGTGTTTTAAAGGAGTGGGTTCGTTTCGCTCAGCTGGACCTGGACCTACCATTGTATTTGGGAGGTCAGTTTTGTTGAGTTTGGACCTGCCTATGTCTGTCACGAGCTCAGCAAGATGATAGCCTCCAGACAAGGTCATGCACAGGCCTGGGAAGGCTTTAACGAATCGTGTTAGGCACATTACCACAGGAAACACACATACACGCACACACACACACACAGGCGCACATGTTTTTACAGCCAACAACAAGAAACAAGTCAGTAAGAAGCAACGGTAGTGATAAACTGTTAGGTTTGTCCCTTGGTAAATAGGTATGCCAGCTATTGTAATACACAAACACAATTAAAGTACAGTGCATCCAGTTTGTTAGCAGTTTGTAGAGAGATTATGAAAGTCTGGTATGAATGGTGAGACGGGTGGACTGTTTAGCTTCTTCTCTTGCAGTTGTGCTAGGCTTCCCCTCTCATGTCCTGTTAGTACACACACAAGGGGAGACATATGGTGCAGTAGCTGGCCACAACCACTAGGGAATGCAAACATGGTTGGACTTAGACTAACATGCTTTCCAAAGACTGATTGTAATGAAATGGTGCCAGACTAGAGGATGTCCGTCTTCGAAGATAGGTGACCAAAACCACACCTCTACACTTCAGAAACTCCTGCTCATATGACTAGTACATATTTATTGGATATGTATATGTAAAGGAAAATATGTATACTAGTATGCAACATATGCAACTTCTATTCATTGCACTGCTTCTACTGCTACTGTGTTAGAGATTATAATGTGCATTACTAAAACATAAAATCTGCTGAGGAGCTAAATGTCATGTTAAGTCAGGTATGTTGCAGCCCTGCAAGAGGTTTCTCCGCTGATTCACAGCACCAAGCGCTGCCTCTCACCTGATCACAGCCACCCAATGGTCTGATAAGCCATGTGAGAGGGGGTGAGAGAGAGAGAGAGAGAGGCAGAGAGAGAGAGAGTGGGTGCGAGAGAGAGCGCCCCTATGTATGTATGATGTATTTGATTTCCACTGATGTACAGTGTTATTTTATTTATATAATTTATTTATTATTTCTTTCAAACTGATTTATCAATTATATACAGTAAATAAGTCAGTGGTGGGTAATTCTACCCTAATGCAATATTGATGTGGGCAATGTACATTTTTATCTTGATTGATTTTAGATATTGTATAAATGATTTTTCTACTGTAAAATGTTTAATTCAAACTCTCATTTTACTGTAACAATGTTATAGATCAGTCAGTGTTTCTTTACAGTAATTCAGAGTACCCTACTGTGATATTGATGTATTTACAGTAATTTCCCCAGTCAATGTAATTTTTATATTTTTTACATTTTTTCATTATTATATTGTAAAGTTCTTTGGCAATATTGTTCATCGTAACATTCATGCCAATAAAGCTCATTGAATTGAATTGAGTTGAATAGAGAGAGAGAGAGAGATAGAGAGAGAGATGTGTGTGAGAGAGAGAGTGAGGGAGAGGGGAGAGAGAGAGAGAAATGTTTGAGAGAGAGAGAGAAAGATAGAGATAGAGAAAAATGTGGGGTTGAAAAGAGAGAGACAGAGATGTGGGTGAGACAGAGAGAGAGAGAGAGAGAGAGAGAGCTGTGGGTGAGAGAGCAGAGATGGATTGTTCCCACCAGCGCAAGGAGGAAGTGGAAGGGCCGCTTCCTCTCGACGCAGAGCTAGCCACCGCCATGGTAGACCAGCTTTCGCACACAATGGAGGGACAGCGGGCTCCATGTCTGACTGAAAGCGAGAGGTCGGGAGGAGAGAACAACGCACGTTTGAGCGTCGAGCACGAAAACCAACTCCCCCCAGGGCTCTGCGGGCCGCAGCTGGGGGGGGGGTCGGCTAATGCGGCCATGGCCTTGCAAGAAAGCCCAAAACAAAAGGAGGATGAAAGCAATGAATGGATTTTTGATAAAGGTGAATAAAGGGTGACTAAGAAATGCCAAGGGTTCTTGGGGAAGGGAGGGAGGGAGGGGGGGTGTAGATCAGTCCAAGAGGGTGAATGTGTATTGAGGTCTGTCTCTCTCAGGGGCACACAAGCCTCAATTGCAGCATGTCTTATTGCAATACGGCCCCCTGTTGTCTAGCCTGGTTACCAGACACAATATTCACTTTGTGAATATGGTCTGGCCTCGCTCCATTGGGAAGTGTTAACAGTCGTTGCCTCTTACTGGTTGTAGATCTCTGGTAAATTTGGAAATTATTGCAACAGTTTTGATTGCCTCATCTAGCTCTACGACCATATTGAAACACCCTTGACTACTACGTCATCTCATTAACCCACCCTGATTTGTCTGCCAGCAGGGTGGCTGTGAAAACTCAAATGAGAACAGTATACTATACTATTATCTCATCAGAAAAACGTGAGCTGAGAGCAATAGTCGGACGCAGCCAGGTACCTCTTGCCAGCCAGCAGGTCCACATAATGTTATCTGTGGCTGGGAGTCCCTCTCACACGTGGTCAGCCATCCTCCAGCAGGCCTGCTACAAGCATTTCTCACACTTCTTTGTTGGCTGATAGAAATGATTAATGCTTTATTTGTGTTGTTTTATGAAATAGTGCGAAGCCACTTAAACAATGGTCTGGATGAACAGGAAGTCATAAAACACAGCTACTGTTAAAATTGTACAGCACAGAAAGTGTGGATACACATTCAGAACATACAGGATTTCCAGTCGCTACTAATTCACCATCGTTAGTTGTAAAACTGTCAATCATTTCAACTCAATGGTTTTTATTTAGAGGATTTATCTGAGGGAGCAGTAAGAGAAATTGTTCTCTATTGGGGCCTTTCCATATCCTGGGTCAGTTTGGACGACTCAATGGAGACCATGAACAATGCAGTGCTTTCATTCATAATTTGTTTTCACACAAACACACACACACACACAAACACACACACACATACTACCCTTATACTTTACCTCAATCAACGCACATACGCAGGCACTCGCGCTCATACACACAGTGCCCTTGCATGTCATGTGTATGAGGTCTCGGGTGAGAAGTCTGGCAGATATACCTCTTTCATAATCCTGCATATGTTAAGGCTCTCTTCCTCTACTGGTGTTTCACATTTAGATGGTGAAAATAGAGCGTTAGAGCCCAAATGTCCTCGTGCTCCATCAGGATCATGATAGTCTTGTTCTTGTCAGGGCGGGCGGGGGAGTGGCTAAACCACAGTACTATTCTGTTTGTTTTAAATTAGCTATACTACTGTACTGCTAACCAACAGAGTAAGAAGAAATAAAAAATGTAATATTGATTAAAAAAAAAAGTTTTACAATGTCTCATTGTGTGAATACAATGTCTGGGGCATGTTTTGCGATTCACGATAACACAACTTTGTGGAAGTACCTTTTGATATCGAAACTGTCCACGTTGACAAGCTTTGACAAATCACATCCTTTACAGTCGCCGAAACACACTGTGGACAATAGCGCACATTCCCTTTGAGGGGTTAAAAATAAAATGGCGAGATAGAGACATGTAGTGTTTACTACACAATAGAATAGAATACATGTTGTTCATCCTGGGCATGGCTATGGCATGCTCTGAGATGCTTAGTGTGCTTTACAGCAACTGCTGACCTCCAAAGCCAACCGATCAACCCAGGCTTCCTTTGAGCACAGTTGAGGTTGTTGTGTTGAACAGATGCAGTCTAGCAACATAGACCTTTGATGTCAACCACATACTTTATATCATTTCTCGCTTCACACACGCACACACACACACACACACACACACACACACAAACACACACACACACACACCCACACGATCATCATCACACTGAATGGTTAAGAGGTGTAATATTAAGTGAAGTAGTGGAACATCTATTTTGCTTGCAGATCACTTCAGGCTGTTGTGCTGTGCGGATGTGGCTCTGCTGCTAATCTGTGCTGATGAGCAACACAATAGAAACTGTAGAACAGCCTTCACACTGAAAGGCATGAGTACTTAGGTCTATAGCTATGGCTGGCTTTTACATTCCTTGAAACACTTCTTTTAAATGTGTCTTGGGATGTGTGTGTAGTTTGTCTAAGGTTTTTGACGATTGTGTAACCCTAAAGCCATTCCAGGTACTGTATGTAAATATAATATATTGTTGTGTTACTGTGTGTTCAAGACCTAATGGCGTTTAGAAAATAGTTTAACAATTTGCATAGTCTGTGGTGGTATAAGCTTCAAGATAGGCCATGAGCACATTGTAGGGACATCACAGAATGCATTAAGACATTGAATAAACAAACAAATGACCAAAGAGGGCCAGATGGTTACATGGATTTCCCTCCACTTAAAGTCATAAGGGGAATGTTGTGATACCCATCTGATATTCCAGTTATTTATGGGCACTTTCCATCCTATACAGTAATCTTTATATTTCCATAATAGGAATTAAATGTAATAATGTGTCTGTTAATGAAAATATAAATAGAAAAGGATTCCTTGAAGCAACACCGTGTATGGAAAATGTGACAGTAGGAAAGTCCAGGTGGTGAACTCAACCCCTTACGTGATGTGTGACTTGACTTGTTAGGTGGGAGGAGATGAGGAGGCGGAGGATACACTTAATTTATCCTGTTTAAGCACATTCCTGCTCTGTGTGTTTCTCCCTCTTACTTTCTACTTATTAATTCATTCCTAATTTCTCAAAGTTACTCATGTAATACATCAAATGTGTGTGTATTTGTCCATCTATATTGTGAATATGTACTGTGCTGGTACGTACTATATGTGCATTTGTGCAGTATGTATGTACTGTGTGTATATGTGTGTGTGTTTGTGTGTGCATGTGTGCACGCGCGCTTTTGTACGTGGGTGGGTGCACGTAATTACAGTCGAATGAGTTCTGTTTGTCACGTTGTCCCTTCAGCAAGGGGGAATCAAACCTGACATTATATAATGCTGTCATGTATCTGCAGGGCTGCTGGTCTGCAGTAGAGAGACGGACCTAACTTATATGTCCTTGCTAGGTCCTGTACACAAGCTATAGAGCCTATCATTGTGTGAGGTTTTTTATTTACTAATTACTGAATAGTAATAATGATAATCATTATATATTGTTAGCAATATCAATTGTACTTGTTACAACACAGTTGAAAACTATTTTATTTAAAGTGTGTGTGTTTTCCCCTACAGTTGTGAAGAACTTTGTGTTTTTTATCTGTGAAATGTGCTTTAAAAATGAATCTTACTTACTTACTTGATATCTACTGCAGCTAAGTCAAAGTGACAGGTGACACAGACAACATCGCACATATGTAAACATGAAACGTTAACAGAAGCACTGTGGAAGCTTCAAGTGGGACCGGAATTGCCATTGATCCCATGAAACAATTCCACTTCCCCTCTGGTGGCAGACCAATTCTTCCCAGCAGAAGTAAAATTCCAGGGACATAAGGACAAAGGGGATGGGGTGGGGGGGGGATGTAGGAGGAGATGGAGGAGATGGAGGAGGAGAGAGTGGGAGAAGGGTGGGCCGTGGTCTCTCGTGATGCCCCTGGTTCTCCTCTCATGCCTCGTGTGCAGACCGCCGAGTGCTCGGACGACGAGCTGCTGTTGTTTACCCACCTGCCGGAGTGTCTTAAAGAGGTACGACGTTCACACCACTCAGGCCCGTCCGCTGACACCACGCTTCCTTAACCACTGACTGAAGGAGGAACCACCTGCTATAGTGACATACACGAGGAGGACACACTCCCTGAGTAGCACAGCAGGTAACCAACTAACGGCATGATGATTCTGAAAATGTGGTTCTTTGTTTTGTTTTTTAACAGAAGTTACAAATTAAAACGTATAATTCGAGGTTTTTTTGTCCGTTAATCATGGATATTCAGACATGATCACTTAAATGATTTATATATTTTGATGCTTCCACAATGTGACCACTCACATGAGCACAACATAACGAAGGACACCTCTGACTGTGGCAAACTATATTTACGTGCTTGAGTTCTTTAGTGAGTGTCATACAAGATAGCTAAAGCCAGGAAAGGCACTAACAGAGGTATCTGTTGAAGCCTATAGCAATAAAGTCAGTAAGAGAGAGATGTCCCAGGGCTGGGAGGACAGATTAGGGGACCTGGCATATGTTAGTGTCTCCATTGTCCCAGGCAGGTACGGTTGTCACCCTGTGCCATCTCCCCCTTTACTCACACTCAACTGTTCCCTCTCAGACCACTATTTGTCTCATAACTCTCCCAAGAGACAAATATATGTAAGCAACTGGCAGTGTCGGAGCGTATTAAAACGCAGCACCCTTGATGTGAAGAATCGGCTAGGGAATGCAAGTTCAAATATCAAGCTTTATCATACATCGCTTTGAAACAATATTGGTTAATAATACATATTAGACACTCAATTTGTTACCTGTATTTTCTTTACTTTTCTTGGCTCAAATGATTGCAGCAAATAGTGTTTGAATCAACCCTGAAAGCACTACCAAGTATAGCCTACCTAAACATGTGATTACATGTATGGACTCACATGTCGAACAGTGCCACTGCCCCAAAATAAGAGATGTCATTGTCCACTAAATCTCTGTTAGACGTATACCTAGTAAGAGGCAACACTGAGTTATTCAAGGTAGCACAATTACAATTTGTTTAGTGCATTTTGGTTTAGCTTGAGGTTATATTCAATAATTAAAATAACCAATAGTGACTGGCAAGGATTTATTATGAATACATAACTGAAATAACTTGAAAATATCATTATAAATAACACTTCAGATTGTAAGAAAAAAAAACATTGAAGCAGGCCACTCAATTAAATATTACTTTACTTCGGCCCTATTCAGGATGTCCAATGAAGAATCTTTTAGAGAGTTCTTTCCTCTGTGGCTGGTACACTTGACAGTTGTCTGGCATGAGGATCTCAGTTTAATGCCATGCAACTAAACAATGGTTCATAACAGGCCTGTGTGTCTACAGTGGTGGCCAGACAGCCATGTAAGGAAGCACACAGTAGATCCACTCAATCCCTGGTGTGGGCAGTATGTATGGAAACCTATACGCTGGGTATCATACAGGGCTAGACATGGCTGTTTTGTGGCCAAATCTTTGTGTTTTTAAAGTATTTGTGCCCCCCAATCTGCCAACAGCCGTGTTTTGAGGGATATGCTAACCCCAGCTCAATCCTGGGCCCCCTCAGATAAAATTAAGACTGCGCTTACTTGACTGTAATCCCTGGCACTCAACCTACACATAAATAGTTGCCTCATACAAATATACGGACTACAACCATATACACTCAAGTTCAAGTTGAGAAGGCATGACTTTTATGCGTGAGCTCGCACGCATTTTCCTCATAGGCATTTGTCCATTCACCTGAAGAGATTGTTTAAAAATCAAAACTGACGCATATCATTCATCACTCATCAATCATATTAGTCGGCAGTTAGGTGTCAGTGGATATCTGAAGAAAATGTCTGTTAATTTGAATAGATAAAGCAGTGAACATTGAAATACTGAATATAGCAGCGTAGCTCTATGATTGATCAGAAATTTCAGTATGGCACGAATTGTTTCTAAGCTGTCACAACACAGTGCTTACGGACTAAACTATTTTATTTTTGTTATAGTTGAGGCTCGTAGAATCCACTCATATGAGTGATAAGATCATTTCTTTTTATTTGTTACCTGTGTCAAATTATTGTGTGTGTGTCTGTGTGTGTCTGTGTGTGTCTGTGTCACATAATTGTAAATTATGTGTATTTGTGTCTATTAGTGGTATGTCTTGCTTTACCCTTGATTTTTAATGTCATAAATACAACAATATTTAATACTATATTAAGCAAAGTTTCTGGGAAGATTTGTTTATTATTTTAAGAATTACATTCAAGAATGAAATACAAATCAAATAATATATATAAAAGAAAATAACATCAACAATGTTACCAATAATACATTAAGATTAAATTATTTGGTTATATGTATATTACTTATAGCTATGTATTATATAATGAATTGTATTTATTACAATTAAATAAAGAGAATTAATATTCACTACATACTGTAACTACAAGCTACTAACAATTTAGTACAAAAACATGAGATTTGACCAATTTCAGTACAGTACAGCATGTTACATTTGACCAATTCTATTTTGGTGGCGTCTATTAAAGGTAGTCGAAACAGTATCTCTCCGTGGTCCTCCACGGCAATGCATCCCACATAGAAATGCATTGTGAAGCAAAGCGTAGTACTAAAGCTTTGTTGAAATGAGCGGTGTTCACCACTTTGTTTATGATTTAATCAATCCTTCCTTCCTGTTGGGGCTGACATAAGCCAACTAATATTAGGGGAAGTAGAATGTGTATGAATAAAATAGAGAGGGTTCTGCATGAAACACTATTGATCAATTTAAACAAGGTTAGAACCAGGGTTAATTATGACTTATATTCTGTTACTAGATATATCAATGGAAATCTACTGATGATCAAATTCGTTGCTAGGTTTGTGTTATGACGCATTTTGCACAGCCCCATGAATGGAGAAACACACATTCAGCATCCAAGAGTCTCCAAGAGCACTGCCCTCTAAGGCAATGAAGAAAAGCACCTCTGAGGATGGCGTCAGAGATAGGATTTATGTTTGTTGTGTTGCTGTTCAAAGGAAACACATGGCATTCATTCCAGTGCCTTTGTTAACCAGCTCTGCTTAAGCAACTGCAGCAGGACATCGGTCATCAGCCTTGCTGTTTACTAACCATAACATTCTCGTTGCTTTGCCACTGGCAACACCGCCAGGCTGGGACAACTCTTTGCTTATGCACACACATAGACATTTAAACATGTGGGTTGCTAGTGATCAGATCTATGGCTCTAGTGAGTATACGCTTTACAATATCAGTGACCCTAGCGCTATATACAGGATAGCACTCAACAAACTGTGCTTTAACAGAACTTCACCAATAGGCTGCTGAAAAGCAAGTTGCTCGCTCACTCACTCACTCACAAACATACATTCATACAGAAAGAAAGAAAGAAAGAAAGAAAGAAAGAAAGAAAGAAAGAAAGAAAGAAAGTTCATCATTTGTTCTTTGATTGTCTGCAGTCTGCCATTCTCAATGCCTCATAACCAGATTGTACATTACCCTGCCACTGAAATTATAAACAAATATGACATCCAGGATGATCTGCAGGCAGACCATAGACCCCAGCCAAGGGTATACAGTAAATCCCTGGTTATTGCCCAACTTCCAGAAAGGCCAAAATGGCCACCATTGCACCTGAGAGATGGCCTCTTCATTTATGGTTTATATCTTCTCTCAAACACTGTGAAGACACCATGGTAGTTTCTGTAGGAGAAGACATCAATATTAGGGCCACCATTCCTGGACCCCCATAACGACAGATTTCATGTAATACCTTGTTCCCTTTGTCTATCGGAAATCATACTGTTTGAGATTGCTTCCCCTTCAGAACAGGAACAGGAAGCTGAGAAACAGAGACAGACGTTACCTCAACCAAATCATCATGTGCGTGTAAATGGCAGGTATGCACACGCTCGCTCTTCTTGATAATACCTTACTGTGGCAACCTTTGGGAAAGAGCAGAGTCAAATAAGGGATGATGATATTAAAGATTCTGGGTCCTGGTTTTAAAGTTGAATAGTTGAATAAAACAAAATATCTAACCTAAATATACTGTAGTTACATTCCACAACAGAATTATCCATAATATAAACTACAAAATCAAAATATGCGATGGTAATCAATTAAAAAAGATATTGTTTTATAGTCTATGACCTTAATTTAAAAAAGGCTAGCATCAAGTTTAATAATAATTTGGATCTTATTTTGAAGACACACAAGAAGCCCAGCATGTGATCGTATGTGTAGTGTCACCAGGTGAGGGAAGGCAAGCCTGCTGTCACCGATATCTGATAAGAACACAACTGTTAATGTGGACCTCCTGCTATTGTGAAGGCTGAGCTCTAACTCCCTTCCTCTACCCAGCCCCCAGCTCCCACTGGTTCCCTGCCAGTAAACATCAGAAACGGAACAAAATGCCCTTCTGACAAAGCTTATTTATACAGCCATATTCTCAGTACAAATTCGGTTTATTTGTTTTCCCCGTCTAAAACATATTATGAATTTTAAGGTAATGCCTGTTTTTTCAGCAGTTCACTGTTTATGTTTGAACTTTCCATGAACTAGTGTGTGGCAGAAGGGGTAAGGGTATTGATATGAGCCTACTAACTATTTCAGAGGACGAATAGAGTGTAATGCCAGTACAGTATGCCTTTCCCACAAAACGAGTGCTGAGTTTCAAATTTAAAATGTTTTGTTAACGCTGGTTTCAACCGACTGTTCAATTCCCATCACAAATCAAACAGTGTACTGTGCAACGTGTTAAAACTGACAATTGACTGTATGAGACCTGTATGAGACCACCTAAATCACTATGTGATGTCATATCTAATTGTGAACAGCCGGTCAGTTTGTGGGTGTTAGTCCTGCCTGGAACAAAGAGTGTGTTTCCACACTCTTGAACATTTGTCCTGTCGGTTAAGTGAATCACCCTATATGCGCTGACAGAGGTGGAAGGTTACATCTCTTAAGCTGCTGCCCCCCTTCCCCCCAGACTAAAGAAAATATAAAAAACTTCTGACACAACTGTCCCTTTGACATTCCACCCCATTGGACTAAATATAAAACCAGTGAGAAAGACATAAGGAGATGGATAAGCAGAGAGGGAGTGGAAAGAGAGAGAGAGAGAGAGAGAGAGAGAGAGAGAGAGAGAGAGAGAGAGAGAGAGAGAGAGAGAGAGAGAGAGAGAGAGTGAGAGGGTGAGAGAGAAAGAGAGGGGGAGAGATAAATCCAAACTTCATGTTAAGCGTCATGGTCAGTTATTTGGCAGTAGGGCTGAGAGACAGGCAGGCCAAGTATAGCAGTTTAATATATATGTGATAACCACTGGAAAATGAAACCAGTCAATGAGAAAACAAAGGCAGCTAAGGATTACACCCGACAAAGAAGAGGTGGCAAGTAAAATATTTGGCTGTTTGGCTTTTATTTGTGTAATTTCTAACTGGTGCATCCTTTAACCAATTTGTTAAACCGTTAACTGTAAACTGTTAAACTGGTCTGTTGTATGTAGTATATATATCACACACACACACACACACACAAACACACACACACACACACACACACACACACACACACACACACGCACACACACACACACACACACACACACACACACAGATGACCGCATGAGCGTGAGCAAAGAGCAGATAACCACAGAAGTCATGTTTCTCTGACCGATCTGAATGCCAGGTCCACAGCACAGAGCAGGCATGTGTGGAGGAGAGAGCTGTTGATTTGACTGTCTCTCTCTCTCTGTCACGCTGAGCTGGTTCTGTTGGGCTGCGGGCAACATGGAGGAGAACACACAACCCTGTCCAGGTTCGCGTTGCTCCGTCAGAAGGACAGGGTTTCCATGGCGATGCCCTCTCACCCTGGCCCCTCACTCTGGGACAGCAGTAGTGTAATCACATGGCATCAACATTACTGTAAATCATACCACTTTTTACACAAATGTGTTTTCTTTTGCTCCCATGCTCTATCTATCTCTCTCCCTCTCTCCCTCTCTCTCTCTCATACACGCTTATGACACTGTCTCTCTCTTGCTAACACAGACACACACACACACGCACACACACATCATTTTCATGCCAGTGTGTCCAGTCCTGAAGCAATTCACAGGCAGATAATCTATTTATATACACATTTAACACACACACACACACACACACACACAAACAGAGGCTGGAAGAACTGCAGCTGTCTATCTCCATAACCTCACTAATCCTCCCCATCAAACCTTCTCTGTTCCTTAATCGTCCTTCCATGACGATTACTCCCTGTATTTATATAGTTATAGCCTTGTGTAACCAGACCACATTCACTTTGTAAATAGGGTCTTGCCACGCTCCATCGCTCCATTGGGATTTGTTACCTCCTACCACTGGTTAATTTTGAAACTATCGGACAGTGTTGAACCAATCAGCATTGCTACAACTGTTTTGATCGCCTCATCTAGCTGCACAACCATTTTGAAACATGCTTGACTTCAACATCATCTCACTTACCCACCCTGATTGGACCGCCAGCAGGGTGGCAGGGTGAAAATGTTAATGTGAACAAGGTTTCCTATATGTATCTCAACAACAATTCAGTTTGGTCACTTTATTAGAGCAGAGTTAACTTAAACTTGAACCCTAACCCATTCTGGGCTGGGTGTACCCTGAGCACCTCTAATCACAATGAAAGACTTTAATTTTCTTGAAAGAGGAATTACTTTTCCACAGATTTTGCACCACCATCATTTTGGATGTCACTCCTCTCTGCTCCTCCCCCTGCTGGGTTTCCCAGGTCCAAACCACTCTTTAGCTCTCACCAGAGCCATATAGAAGGGGCCATAAATCAGTCACCGAGGGTAACCAGATGCACCGCCACGTCGTGTTTCACTTTATTGTTTCACAACCTGTCTGTCCTCCTCCTGCAGGTGCGTGATGGGCGACTGGAGTCTCCTGGGTAACTTCCTGGAGGAGGTCCAGGAACACTCCACGTCCGTGGGAAAGGTGTGGCTGACCGTGCTGTTCATCTTCCGCATCCTAGTGCTGGGCACAGCTGCCGAGTCGTCCTGGGGCGACGAGCAGAGCGACTTCATGTGCGACACGCAGCAGCCGGGCTGCACCAACGTGTGCTACGACCACGCCTTCCCTATCGCCCACATCCGCTACTGGGTGCTGCAGATCGTCTTCGTGTCCACGCCCTCCCTCATCTACATGGGCCATGCCATGCACACCGTGCGCATGGAGGAGAAACGCCGCAGGCGGGCGGCGGGGGAGGAGCAGGGGGAGGAGGAGGACGAGGACGTGGAGGGGGAGAAGGAGTACCTCCAGCAGAAGGAGAGCGGGAGGGAGGCGGCGCCTGACGCCAGCGTCCGCGTCCGCCTGCGCGGGTCGCTGTTGCAGACGTACGTCCTGAGCATCTTGCTCCGCACCGCGATGGAGGTGACCTTCATCGTGGTGCAGTATCTCATCTACGGCGTGTTCCTCCGTGCGCTGTACCTGTGCAAGGCGTGGCCCTGCCCCAACCCAGTCAACTGCTACATGTCGCGGCCCACGGAGAAGAACGTCTTCATAGTGTTCATGCTGGTGGTGGCCGGGGTGTCGCTGCTGCTCTCCGTGGTGGAGCTGTACCACCTGGGCTGGCGGAGGGTCCGCAAGCACATGCGCAGGGAGGCCGCCCGGAAGAGCAGCCAGAGGGCCGCGGCCGCCGCCCTGGACTGCCCGCCTTGCACCCCGCCCCCTGACTTCAGCCAGTGCCTGTCCGCCCCGGCCTCACTGAACCCCGGCCCCTCCGTGGTCTCCATCCCCTCCATGGCGTTGCACCCCTTCAGCGACAGGATGGCGCTGCAGCAGAACTCCGTCAACATGGCGACTGAGCGCCACCACAGCCGCGACGATGGCGCGGAGGGCGAGGCCGACTTCCTGAGGATGAGCTATGGCCAGGCGCCCCCCGAGGTCCACAACGGTTGCTCTTCAGGCTTTGGTAAGGACAAGCGCCGCCTGAGCAAGACCAGTGGAACCAGCAGCCGGGTTCGTTCTGACGACCTGGCCGTTTAAAGAGCCCCATCCAAACAGCAGCGTTCAAGTGGAACTTGTGAACTTGTGATTGCGACAAGTCGTGCTGAACTCCTGAACTCGAGGCTTTCAGAAAAGTTCCACCTAACAACATTGTGAATACCACAAGACAGGGCCGTTCATGTGGACTCTTCTCGTGAACATCATCAACACCATCATCACCTCTGAGAGGCGGGGGGAATGCGGTGGGGGAGGGGAGTGACTGGACCTTCAGATCAAAGGAAACTTGAGAAGATGGGTTCATGCTATAATGATATGATGGAATCAGGGCTTCTACACACAGATGAGTTATTGGTCTCAGCATTTATTCTGAATAAGGGGCTGCAGCTCAAGCTGAATGACTAAAGTGGTTAAGGTCCTGTACATCTGAAGAAGTGAACATTAGGTCTCAAAGTAGACCACACAAACTTGACATGTGTGTCTAACCTTTGTGATCAGCAGGGTTGGCTAAGTTACTTTGTAAATGTAATCCATTACAGTTACTAGTTTACCAGAATAAAATTATAATCAGTAACGTAATTTTTGGATTACATAAATTTAGTAACATAATCTGATTACTTTACATTACTTTTAGATTACTTCATGCCTAAATATTATTTTTTGACATGCCATTCATAACAATTTACTGCGTTGGCAGCACCAAATCTTTATATTTTTATGATTGTTTATGTTGCTCAGGTGATCAGATTAAAGTAGGACTTCATTTAAATTATTGACTGATGTTAATGAAATATTAATAATAGAACATCTGCTTGTTTTGAGTTTTTCTTCAGCAAACTTCCTGTTTAAATTTGAAAGTAGTTTTAGAAGTAATCATAATTTTTTTTACAAATATCTGTAATCTGATTACACTTTTTGGTAACTGTTTTACATTACAGTTACAGTTACAAGTAACTGATTACATGTGATCAATTACTTCCCAGCCTTGGTTATCAGGCACTGTGTTTGAGCAGAGCTCTGCGCAAGTTTGAAAAATGTGTGAACTGCAAAAGAAATGCCTGCTGAAATGTAAACAGGGTATAAACTGTGATTCCCGACAATTGCACAATGTGTGTTTTGTAATAAGTCATTTTTATTAAAAAATACAAATAAAAAGGCAATGAAAGGATGATAAATTACGGGTGGCCTCAAGGTAGAAAATTGCCACTGTTGCAGCAAATTTATGTGAATTACGTCATTCCAACAATGAAATAAATCATAGATTTAGTTATGGATATAAATATTAGTGCTATTTTTACAACGAGAACAAAAAAGGTAATATAAATATAAGAGGAAGGTGACGTGGTGTGAACTGTGAAATATTTAACAGCTTGGATGAATGTCTACAGATTTCACAATGAACTTGTGCCTTGAAATAACATGGTAGAATATTTTTTCCAGATATTTTAAAGCCATAATGCATAGCCTACAATAATTGTGTTATTTTGAATTACTTAATTGCCCTGTAAATGTTAAACTGCAGACCACTTAAAGTGTAAAACTAATCAAAGACATCTTTGAACAAAACGTTTTACTGAAAAATAAGAGGTAAGTATAGTTTTCATTAGTTATCATAAATATATGAATTTGTAAGAGTAATTTTTCAGCAGACAATTCCTTCAAGAAATTTTAAAGAAAACGGCGACGATCCTCCTGGAATACGTATTGGCCACTAGGTGGGAGAATTGTGTAGCCTATTATATTCAGACTCTCTTTGGGCCATTGCGTAACTGTTAAGTTATCTGTTCTGTGTTTAGAAGGTTTCACTTTTTTATTGTCATAAATCAGAAATGCACAATGTTACATTTTAGGCTGGTTAACGCTAAAGTCGTCTGTGCTGGTATCTGAACGTTTAACCTGCTTGGTTAAAGTGATTTTGACAACATCTAGCTAAATAATTATTTGAAGTGAAGAATATTTCAGCTCCAGTGTTGCTTCTCCGTGCTCATCTCCTGTCATAAACATATGATAATATTAAAACAGTTATTATCATAAGTATTAACAAATAAATAGACAGGCATACATTTTCAACATGTTATTTTGTGTGGTCTTAATTTACACAATATTTTTCTGATTTTCCTCATTACATAATTATTGCTTTGTTCTTTCACAATAAACATAACACTGGACAAGTTTACATACATGTAACAAATCCATGTAACAATAACAGTTTTATACCTATCGGAAAAAAAACTAATAACAGTTTTATACCTATCGGAAAAAAAACTAATTTCGTTGCATTTCCATGTGGCACCTTTGGAGGGCAGAATATTCTATCGTGAAACATTATATAGACGAACAATCAGGTAGCAATGGCAGGACGTTTTTTTGGGAAGTGTAGTTTCTTAGTTAATGATCAGCCTTTTCGCTTACGGCAAAATAGCGGTGGAAACACTACAGTTTCCGACGTTGTGCTTTCTGTGATTTTCCAATTTTCAGTATCCCGTTTTGCTACTCTGTTTATTATATACCGGTAGTTGTATGCTGAACGTTCAATTGTTTTATATAATTTTTTTAAACGTTTTTATAAGATAGCTATTAGCTAGAAGCAAATCTGTCCAACTTCTACAAAGAAAGTAAGTAATTATTTTAGTAGAACAAATAGCCTATTCGTTTTCACGACACAAGCAGTTTGGTTAGTGTCTGGTTTACCGTAGTACTGTGGTACTAGCTTTACTGCTCTCACTGACAGTTTTAAAAGTGACATGAATTCAGATTGTACATTGAGCTATGACGAATGTTAGGTTAGAATGAGCCTACAGTTTATCACCAATACGTATGCAGCATCGTTGTTACGCCTAGGATATGCTACGAAGCAACGCAATGGACACAGTTTGTTGTAGCATTTTATTGACAGTGGTTTTGGTTACTGTACGGTAGCCTAGTATGTCCAGCTAGCGTTTCAGAGATGCGTTGTTTTTGCACATTCTCTACAGATATAATTAGTCGCAATAAAAACGACCTTTTGTACTACGCTTTTACAACTTTTATATTACCCTTTTATTATATCTTGGCTGTATTGTGTGCAGCTGAGCGGAATGAGGAATATTTGGAAGAAGACAAGTGTTTTAGGTTCCGTATCACTGTCCGTGGCTTTTGGTTCAATGCTGTGGTCCCAAAAAAAGACTATATCTGATCAGATGAGTGAGATGGCTTCTGGATGCCCAGCTGTCCACGCAGAACTCGATTCCCCCTTTGAGCTTAAACTGGTCCAAGTCCTTTTCCGCCATGGGGCTAGAACGCCGCTGAAGTCTATACCAGACGTGATGGAGGTGAGATATAAAAAGCAGCATTTCATCAACATCATTAATAGCTAAACCTATATGTGATATGCAAATATAACCCGTTTTTGTGTCATAAAAGGCCAATTGGGTACCAGCTCTTCTAGAGCCTCCACAGCACACCCATATCAACTACGTGGTGACAGATTTGCAAGGGGGTCCCCGGCCACCAGCTCCCATGGAAGATAGCTACAGGAGCAACAAACTGACCGTGAGTAAGTGTGTGTTATGTGCAAGTTGACATTCAAAAGAGAGTGCCTTCCTGGCATTTGTTTGGTAGGGCCATCCTGATTTCAGAAGCTCCAGTTTCAGTCTGAATATGCAAATCAACAGTTATTTGCTTAGGGCATGTATCTGGTTAACAAATAGGCATATCCACAAATATCTCTAGAGGACATTAGAAAGGTCGTTAATTGTGCTGAAGACATAGTGAGTTTATTTTTCACTAGCTAGCTGTCACTTATATGTGGGCGGGTAATTGTTTGTTTTTTGATATGTGTCTATTCTTTTGCCACCTTGTCTGCCAGGGTGGCACGTACCCTGGTCAGCTGACCACAGTGGGTATGCAGCAGCTATATGAGCTGGGAGAGAGGCTGAGGAAGAGGTACATCGAGGAGAATCAATTCCTCAGCCCTACATTCAGCTCAGCAGAGGTTTAGTAAGTGTGCCACATATTATCATCATTGTCACTGGTTATATCACAAAGCCTTGTATAATAATAATAATAATACACTTTATTTGTATAGCACCTTTCATACACAAAGTGCAACTCAACGTGCTTTACAGTTAAAAACATTGAACAAAGGATGAAGGGAACAAATGCAATTAAACAAAAATAAATAAGAAACAATGGAAAAACTAGGTAAAGCCATGAAAAAATAAAAACCATTATTGTATTGGAGTTTGGTGGGACTCTAACCCAACGGGACTCCAACCCAGGCGTTCGGTGGGATATTAACCCACCAGGACTCCAATCCAAATATTCCACACAAATTATTTACGTTTGGTGGCGATACTAACCCACCTGGACTCCAACCCAGGCGTTTGGTGGGACTCTAACCCACCAGGACTCCAACCCAGGCGTTTGGTGGAACTCTAACCCACTGTGATGCCAACCCAGGCGTTTGGTGGAACTCTAACCCACCGGGACTCCAACCCAAATATTCCACAGAAATTTAAGTTACAATATCCTAAAATACATAAAAGGATAAAGAAATAGGCTAAACAGTGTGATTAAGTAAAATAAGGAAACATTTAAAAGAAATTAAAATTACAACATCCAAAAGTACACATAAGGATAAAAACACAAGAGGTTATAAGGCTAAACAGTGTGGTTAAGTAAAAATTCTCAGTCATAGGCACGTGAGAAGAGAAGTGTTTTTAACC
>JAODLL010037294.1:0-21824 GCA_026546735.1 Forbesichthys agassizii
AGACTCCGTCTCATGCTACCACTAGAGTGAAAGCACCGCCAGCATTCAAAAGTGACCAAAACATCAGCCAGGAAGCAATGGAACTGAGAAGTGGTCTGTGGTCACCACCTGCAGAACCACTCCTTTATTGGGGGTGTCTTGCTAATTGCCTATTATTTCCACCTGTTGTCTGTTACATTTGCACAACAGCATGTGCAATTGATTGTCAATCAGTGTTGCTTCCTGAGTGGACAGTGTGATTTCACAGAAGTGTGATTGACTTGGAGTTGCATTGTGTTGTTTAAGTGTTCCCTTTATGTTTTTTGAGCAGTGTATAAACAATCATGCAAAGAAGTGTTTCGTAACGGTAACAGATGGCCATTGTTTTATATCAGTACATATTTTATCTCCCTTTGTTTTCCTTTCTTTCTTTCTTCTATTCTTATTTCCTTCTTTCTGACAGTTCTGTTATATAGGGCCATTGAGGTAAGCATATATCCTGAGACTAGTTGGTTTATGTGCAATGAATGTGGTATTATTATTTGGAAACTATATGCATAATACCATTTTTGCTCTGTGTGTGAGGTGAGCTGTCATCATGTCAGTCACAGGCCAGGCATGGGGATCAAACCTTCAACCTTTCGGCAGAGAGTTTACCACTAGGCTATCCTGCCTCCTATAACATAGCGTATCGCTTTTTCCATATAATGCTATTTCTCAGTAGACTGACATTACCATTCTGATTTTTATGAAATTACATCATTAAATGAGAACAGAACATTTTCCTCCCTCTGCAGAAGGGTGTAAACAGCTTATCAGAAGGACAGGAATGTGAACTTACAGTACTTCCATCTTTGATTTATAATAATAATAATAATAATACAATTTATTGAAAGAGGTCAACACAAGTGCAAATTGGTGTGGGTCTAACTATACAATATAAATAATATATCTACAGACCAGGTGGATCAACTGGAGTGGCAGAACGTTCAGGAGTAACTTCAATATGTTGTGTACACCTGCTCTGTTTATATTTCATCATGTTTCCCTCCTTTCTCTGACTTCACTGCAGCATCTAAGCTGGAGTCTACAGTCATATTGCTGATATGCTGTGGATATGAGCGGATATATATTTATTGTGCCGACTCAGCACTGTTTTCTGTTTTTGTTCACTCTCAAGTTACGTTTGCAGAGTTGCTTGTTTGTTTCAGTTGTGCATATGTGCATTATAGTCTATGTTTCTGGTTTCTTGCAGGGATGGATGCGCCATAGTAACTCCTGCTACTTGGTAACCAGTCACGAACAGAACTATGAAGATGCAGTGAAAGGCTATTACTGCAAAGCTCCTCTCCTCACTGTGGAAAACAGGTTGGCTGATTCTGTGTGGATGTACAGTAATTGTTTTTCTTGCTGTAGAAAGTCAAGGTTTTAGTTAGTACCATATTATATATTGTTCTGCCCCCTCTCATCTCATCTGTTCCCTGACAGGTTTGAGCAGGCATTTGTCAACAGTCTGTTGAATGAGAGAGGAGCCAACGCTAGTGCTTATTACTGGACTGCCCTTCAAGATCAGAGTAGAACTGGGGAGTACAGTTGGTTGGCTTACAATGACACTTCTCCTCCTGTCACATACACCAATTGGAACAAACACCAGCCAGGTAGCCTTTGGAATCATTCTTTCTTGCTTGTTTAATCTTGATTCTTACTCCTTTTAACATGTTATTTTTCACTTGTTCTTTCTTTAATATCTTGTTCTTTCTTTTATAACACTTAGTCAGTGCTGGCGGCTGTGTTGCAATGACAGTTGGTTCAGCCCTGGGTCACTGGGAGGTCAAAGACTGCAAGTCCCACAAGGCCTATTCTGTGTGTAAGCAGAGCATCGGTAGTTATCAGGATATGTATTTGCCAAGTCACCACGTAGACACCTTAGCCCCCTGTCCACCCGGTTGGGAAACAGACTCTGGACTGCTGCACTGTTTCAAGGTGAGGCCTGTTTTTGAACGTGTTTGGTCTGGTAGTTTTATGGCTGTTAGTCATGCCTCGACATTAAGCACAGTCATGTACTTGTCCAAGTAAACACATTAGCGGGGAAGCTACATTTTTAGTAATGTAGGCAAAATCAGAAGAATAAAGCTACTTAAAAATCATCAACTTTCTAAAATGCGACACAGGCCTCAAATATCTTCTTGTTCCAGACAAGCGGACAAGTGTATGTTGAGCCGTGCTTCTGAAATATTTTGTTAATTAATTAACATTGTGTTACTGTAGGTGCTCCATGATGAGAAAGTTCTGATGAAGCGTTCCTGGGCCGAAGCAGATTTCTTTTGCCAGGCACTGGGGGCCCAGTTGGCCAGTTTCCACCACTATGAGGAACAGGCGTTTGTTAAAGAACTCCTTAGGACCATGTTTGAAGGGTTTGTACAGCAATCATGTGCTGGTTTTACACATATTATGAGTTCTTCTTGGGTGAGGTTTATTTATGTTTTAAAGGTACACAAAATGTTTTTCAAGTTTACAAAATGTTAGAGTTTAAGTTAGAGTCCATTCCTGTCAATTGTTTTAGCGATATGAAAAGTGTGATTTTTACTGGTTACTTGTATTCCACTCTTCATCTTTAGAACAGAGCGCCGATGGTTTTGGGTGGGGTTAAACAAGAGAGACCCAGGAGAGGCCGGGGTCTGGGAATGGTCTGACAACACACCTGTAAGTACATACAGCTTGCTCACAAACTACCATCTGTCTGCGACGCACGAACAGACTATATATTCCATTCATATATAAACAAATACAAACTGTTGAATCTTTATTACATTCATGTGCATCCTTTCACAGGTGGTGTCATCCTTTATCGAGGACAAGAATGATGAAGGTGACAGGCAGAACTGTGCCGTGTACAGCGACCTGACCAATGTTTTTCTACCACTGCCATGCGATAGCAAGCATGAGTGGATATGTAAGATATCTCGAGGTATCAGGACCCCTCCAAAATGTTGTATGTTTCACAAACACCATTTATCAATGTCTGTCTCTTATCTCTATATTCATCTTGCAGGACAAGAATTGAAAAAGCTATATTGGTACACAGAGCGTAAGTACCACTCACACCTTGATTAAATTAGAATTACATTACATTGATTTTGTGAAGTTTGTTATTTGTGTTAATAATGGAGCTTTAGGTAGGATTTCATAGCTATATATTTAATATAGTTTGTTAGAAATGTCATAGACATCCGTCAGCTATAAGTGCTCAGTGGGAATATCTGCTCTGGTTGATAGCCCCTTTAGACTGGTCCTCAATTTGAGGATTTCTGAACAACACTGCCTTATTACCTAATTGGTTTGTCAAATTCATTTGGCCTGTACATCACATGAATGTGCACACACAGTTAAAACAGGTGTGTCAATGGCTCTCGCAGTGGCAGACCATTTCTCCATAGGGTGGGGGTTTGGGTTGTTCATTTACGAAATCTTCCGCTCTTTACTTATTTTTTAGCTAGCTCTACTCGTTGCAACTCTTAAATCCGACCTACGTCAGATTTAAGTAAAGGTTTATGTGCATAATGCTGTCCAATGGAAAATAGAGGAGCTGGTTTCATTAGTGAAAAAATTACACATCTGCTTTCACGGACACACTGTGGATGAAACTAATCCACATTACAGTGTTTGACAGTTTGTTACAGCCGAAGCTAAATGAAAAATCATCTTTTTGATTAGTTGAAGAAGGTCCGTATTACGTCAATATTGTGATTGACACCTTTTGACAAATGACTTGCTTTGCTCTAAATCCATTTTATAATACATGTGATCATATCACATGTACATTGCGCAATTCCCCAAGGTATTTTTGAAAGCAGAACGTGGTGTAATGAAGCGAATGCAATGTGCAAACGTGGGAGAGTGGGCGTGGACTACGCTTCTCAGGCGGGTGATGCAAACCTGTCATTAACCGATGTACTCAGCTTGTTCCATGTCCCCGTGTCTCCCCAGAGAGCGAGCCCTGGGTGTTCCACCGGGGAGCTGAGTACCTGCTATCCAAGCAGCTCTTTGACTGGGAATCTGTCTCTCTAGCTTGTCAGATGATGGGAGCCCACCTGCTGTCTATTCACTCTAAGGAAGAGCTGCACTTTGTCAAGGAACGCATGGGCAGGGTCTGTATACTGTATCACACACACACCTACTGTATGTACATAGTACATAGCCACAGTGTCAACAGGTAAGCACTGTGACATATGACGGTGACCTGGAGGTTAATACTAGTGGGAATAGAGCAATATAATTTGGACACAAATTACATAGACAGGCTTACTTGCCGGCCCACTCTGCAACTTGCACACGTGAAGGCTAACTGCACATAGACAAACCGTTTAAAGTGAAGAAGTTGAAGAAAAATGGGTCTCTGTAGCAGCTAGTGCGCATTCTGAGCAGGCTAAAGAACTACGGTATAATAGGAACAAAACGTGTCTGATGAATAAAAGAGAGGCACGAGCCGGGTAGAAGGTCTGAATGGCCACTCATTGAACCCTCGAAAAGCACATCTTTCAGCTCAGTGAATACAGGATTGCAGAGGAGTTGCTTTTCAGTAATATATAATGTGTGTGTATACTTTTTCTTTTTTACACTTCACCTCTCCAGCTCTCTGTTGGCCCTACTGATTGGTGGATTGGGTTGTCCATTTACTTGCCTGGGCAAGATGTGAGGTGTGTGTGCATTTTATTTGTTTTTATTTCCATTTATTTTTTGTGCCGCATTATCAAAACAATTGAGGCATGCGTGATCAATGGATGTTTGGGGGGGGGGGGGTTGTCTTTTATGTGCTTGCAGTTGGAGTGACAACACAGAGCTAGACTTTCAGCGTTGGGCAGAATGGAGCACTTACGATGGCCATGTGAAACACACGTTATGTGTGACTATGTCCTCAACATCAGGTAAACACACACAGTCATAGCCAGACATATAACACAATAGACACAACAGACACAATAGATCTCATAGGCTGTGTGATGTCAACATACCCAAATATCTGCTTCGGGTTCCAGCTTCAGGTTTCTCTATAGAAAATGTATTTGCATGTACAATTTGTATGGCACTGGTTCTTATAACGGTTTTCAAGTCAAAGCAGTAAGTAATGTAAGTAATGTTGTGTCAAACTTACTTCGTTATATAGCGAGCATTGTCTAATGCTACTGTGTTCCAGGGAAGTGGTCAATGCGGGAATGCAGCGAACTGCATGGTTACGTTTGTAAGAGGAAGACTGTGTCTGTTGTCGAAGCTCCCAGGGAGCCTCACTACATTGGAAGCTGTCCAGAGAATTGGCTGTACTTTGGACACAAGGTCTATATGCAGACACACACACACACATTGCATGCTGTACATGCACGTATGCATGCGCGCACACAAACAGTAAAACATTGTAAATTACTGCAATAACACACAACAAACATCTTCCCTATCGATTAGCTCTGCGTGTGCATGACATTGAAAAGCTAACATGATTTATATTCCTTATTTTCCTTTTATACACCAACTCTATTGAAACCTAGACCATCATTCCTGGCATGCCAGAAATGACAGTGGAGTGGTGCAACAGAAAATTGTAGCCATCCCATCCCGTGTGTGTGTGTGTGTGTGTGTGTGCGCGCGCGCACCTCGGCAGTGTCTACTGCTGCACCTGCCTGACAGACCTAAGGAGGGGAAGAGCTGGAAAGATGCCCAGTCCATCTGCTCCTCCTTTCAAGGCTCACTGGTTGCTATAGAGAATGAGCTTGAGCAAGGTAACTGCACCAGGGAAATAAAGGTGCATAGCCAACAGTCACCAGGAGAGGGCATCTTTTTTCACTCTAATCAGTCAAGTTACCGCTACTAAATGAATCCTGCTGTTTTAATATACAGAGTGTGTTGACTAAAAACATTTAAAATAGGTTTAAATATAATTATATTAATCAAAAGGGATACATTTTTTTATTTTTAATGTGTTGGAGGTGCATTTGAAAAGCATTGTTCTATTGATTGGAAATTATTGTATTGTAAGGCGTAAATATGGCTTTGTTGCCAGTGACAACACATCAATCACGTGACACAGTCAGCTGATCATCAGACAATCACAAGATGGTTATAACCCATTAAATCACAGACTCTTCCTAGCCTTTACCACATTACCATCATTTGAGAATATCAACCTAACGGCAGTGCCCAAACTCAAACTGCTGTTTACAAACCTATGCCATATCGGAGCACAAACATATTAAGTGTAGGTCTTTGGTGTATACTGTGCATGTACATGAGGAACCCTAGTCAACAAAAGAGGAACCAAAATGCACACACCACTGTGAACTCATTTGCTGCTCACTCTGTGGTCATTTCTGCAGCCTACATCACCATGTTGCTCCAGAGCAGCTCCGTGGACGTCTGGATAGGTCTGCGGGATGAGGACACACTGAAGTGGGTTAACGGAAAGCCTGTCAGCTACACTAACTGGTACCACATAGAGCCCAAGAGCTCTCTCGCTGTAAGCTCCCGTGACAACAGTAAGGTAGCACGGCTAAATGTCCACCTGCCGTCTTCTGAAACGATCAGCGGTGTCCCTGTGTTTGTGTGTGTGTGTGTGTGTTTGAACTCTTTAGGATGACGAGTGGCTCAGTGCACTGATGGCAGGCGATGAGTCTCTGTGCACGGTGCTGTCCAACAGCAACAACTTCCACCTCACAGGGAAGTGGTATGACGAGAAGTGCACAGAAAGTGGGTACGGATTTGTGTGTCAGAAACAACAAGGTAGGATTTCCTTGTCCTTCTGCTTTTCGATGTGTTTCCTCTCTGCGCTGCCACGTTGTTCCTTGGCTTCTCACCTCGTCTCGCTGCCCACGGCCCAGCGTTCCCGCTTGTCTGTCTGCGAGCCATTATTGGGATTGCTTGGGGCGAGCATACTGTTGTTAGTAACGTTGTTATTTCACTTAACGGCATTAACAACCGCGGACATGTTCGGTGCATACCTTTACGTGTTTCCAAGTTAATACTCTGCGTCTCAAGTCCTAATTGGAAACAAATGTTTCTGTCCTTTACATAATCTCTTTAGCACTCATAGACAGATGATCACGGATAGCTCTGAAAACTCTGCCTATTATAGTGCAACTAAACTTTAAAATAAATGCTACTGGTGGTGTATTGCCCCTGTAGTGTTAGAAACTGTCCCTGGAATTATAGTGAAATGCACTGTGTCATGTTAACCCACTGTAGCAGTGCATTTAGAAAAAACTGATATTGGTACATTGCCTGATAGCTCGAGAGCCATCTCTTATGTGTTGTGCGGCAATAGCTGTAGCCAGTGTGTTTGGGATATCTAAAACTCCATTAGGCCTTTCTTTTTTTTTCACCAGTAGGGGGAGAGAAATGCCCAAAGTACTTTCGAGTATAGAGAATTGGTTAATTAATCTACAAAGGTTTTAGTGCAGGGACACTCTCTATATGGATGGCTGCAAACAGGTAGATGACTACGGCAGTGTCCTTTAACTGAATGCTGCGAGCATGTCAACACTCGACGTTCACGAAACGTGGGCCGACTTGTAAACCAGAATGTACACAACCATACGGCAATGCGTCGGCAGGCAGTGCAGAGTTGCTGTAATAAGATACCAGGCCTCAACAATACCTTCTAGTAGCATGTTGAGATGAGGATTTAAACATGTAATATATTCTGCCTACAGTAAGAGCTGTAATGACTATTGTGTCTGCCTACGTAGAAGTGAGATCCCGAAACAAACGTGACACTATGTCTTCTTCTTCTTTGTTTTATTCTCCTTGCTCTCGTTTGCTCTGCACTCTCTTGGACGACAGACACCTCTAAACGCCCCACCCACTCTTACCATCACCCAATCCCTGACAATATTGAGTACAGGAACCACAGTTACAAGGCTGTGCATGGCAACATGAGCTGGTACGATGCGCTGTATATGTGCCTAGAGAATGATTCTGACCTAGTGAGCATTACAGACCCATACCACCAGGCTTTCCTTACTGTCCTTGTCAATAGATTGGCATTTCCCCTCTGGATTGGACTTCATAAGGATTACGTATGTATCTCCTCACGCAATATGTACTGTATGTATGTGGAAATAACATCATATTGGTTCGAGAGCATGATTTCCACAGGCTGTGCATGTCTGTAATATGCATTGGATAGTTTTTTTTCCCCTATGGATGCTTCTACCACACTCATATTAATTTTTTCCCCCTAGTTTGACGTTTTATAATAGCATGTTTGCATCCTCAACCTAGTCGGCCTTTCAGTTGTTCCTTCTCCCAGTTCTTTAAGAGTTGTAACTGCTAGTGTGAGGCGAGTACAGGGAGAGTGGAAGGCGAATGCAACGAGCAACTGCTCAGTATAGGCTGGAATCCTCCAGCCTATACTGCATGCCCCCACACGGCTGGGTGCAATCAGTTGATTGCATGTGTGGGTGTGGAGCCCTGGGGCGCCAGGGCGCTGGGCAACATCCCCACCGGTCGGGCACACACCAGCGAGGGCAGACTACAGACAAGGCATCCCTGGACGTGACAAGAGTAGGGTGCATTTGGCAGATAGTTATGAGGAGATCTTACTAGTAGATACTGTATACTAGCATTTCTAATTAGCCTGTGGGATATAGCATACAGTATATCTCAAATGTCAATGAGCAGGAGAAAGAAAGGTGTTTAAGGTGAGTCAAGAGCTAGATTAGAATAAAAAAAATAGCCATAAAAAACCCTGTATTGTGGAAAGGATATTGTGAAACCTAATTTCAACATCTTGGTGGCAAACGTATGCCACATGCGTTTCTTCTCGCCATGAGCCCGTGTTGCAGTATGTCTCCACTAGCATAAAGTATGCTTTCCCAGCAGGCAGCCATCTCTACATTCAGATCCAAACATATCCCCATGGAATGTCTTACTCACGGAGAAGAGTGAACAGGAAGTGAGGGAATTGAGTCTCTCTGCCTTGCATCTTTCTGTGTATAACGTTTATGCTTTCCCTCTATTTCTGAATAGTATTTCCTACTCACCCTCAACCTCCTCTGCTGTAGTTGTTGCTTAGCTAAACTACAGTACTCCCCGTTTAACAATAGCGAGTATTCATTGGAGCCTGCCTCTTTTGTTTGCATTGAAGTCATTCTTTTGTTTGCATTGAAGTCATTCACATTGCTAGGATGCTGCTTCTCAACATGGCCCCCGTCACTAACTTACTGCCACATACGACCTCTGCGACAACGACCTGTGACATCATGTCTTTACAGGATGATGACTTTCGTTGGTCAGACAGCAGTGACACAATGTACACACACTGGGAAGCCGTGGATGATGACGACGATTACGTTAGCTTTGAATATTGTGTGTATATGGATGTGACTGGAGGCTGGCGCAGAGCCGAGTGTGAGATGCAGCTGCCAGGAGCCCTGTGTCATAAACTCCCACCAAGTCAGTTTGTTTTGATGGAACTAAATGAATGAATTAATGAATGAATTAATGTGTTTGCTTTATGTGATATTAAAGGTACATTTCTTGATTGTGTTAGAGCATCTTCAGAAACCCAAATTTCTTCCTTATTTCAATGTTTGACTCACTCAGCAGCTAGCACGGGTGTGAGATCTCAGTCATTCAAACAAAACAACAACACTAATTTCAACAAGGGTTATTCCAGAATGAAATGTAGGAGTGTGCCTGTAACTGTAACTTACAATGTGGTGTTTTACTATATGATGCATTGCTGTTTTCGGGTGCCTCTCCCACAGGGACCAATGACTTTCCCACCTATGAGATGATGTGTCCCTCCCGTTGGGTGAAGTTTGGAAGCAGTTGTTTTAACTTTGAGCCTGCGGTGCTGAGACTTGGCTTTGAAGAGGCCAGAGAGCACTGCAGACAGCAAGGTGAGAGTTAAATGTCAGATGTAGACAGTGGGTATATATATTCAGGTCAATGTATTATTGTCAATTAAACTGAATATGTTTTTTACTGTGTTCTGCAGCTCTTATGGGCTCCATTCTATTAAGCATTCAATTATTTTTCCTTATCTCAGTGATTCTACATGTAATGTAAAACTCACATGTATGAGTATACAGTATAGTATACAGTATTGTATAATTTGTATACAGTACAAGCAGTAATGCAGTAAGCTATTTATAATGATTGCTTGTTGTGATATCAATTGCACCCTCTAGAGGCTAAATTTGGAAGCTGTTTCACAATACACTAAGTTTATGCTTGGACAAATGATTAAGTGAGTCACTGTAAGTGATTCACACTTACAGTGACTCAGCAAAAAACAGCAAGTAAGATAACACGCCATCTGATAATTAAGATAATACTATACTACTGTGTATATACTTTTAATATGCAGCACTGTACACTATTGTCATGCTCTTTACCTTTTAATATTTACTTCCAGTCAACACATCCGATGTACTCACCCTGAAGAGTGCAAAGGAGAGTTTATTTGTTCTAGAAGAGCTGTGGTCATTCGACTTTCCCCATCAGACTGTGTGGCTGGGCCTGTACTTCAACACTTACAGTGAGAACACCACTCTAAATATTAATGTCTTGCTCTGGGCAGTCATTGAATTGATCTCAGCATGACTTAGCTGGCGTGATCCATTTCCGATTCGGAGCTGGGTTACAGGCCTGAGTCAAATGTAGCAGTCTTCGGGGCGAGGCCAGACCGCACTATAGCACTCTCAGAGAACATGTCTGAGGAGGACATTCTCATCAAACACTGTAAGACCTGCAGTGATAAATATACAACGTCACTTAGCTCTCCATCACACGCACCTACAAATGTGTCTATTTTTTAGATCCACATTTACTATCAATGGCAAGACAAAAAAAACCAACCAAACAAACAAACAAACAAACAAACAATTGCAAATGTGCTTCTTGGAGAGCTAAGCGACATTTTAGTTTTACAGCTAATTGGCATGTGAGCTCTTCTTTTGCACACTGCTCGCAGCAAGCAATCTCTTTGGCCCAGACTGCCAATCTGTGTGACCGGGGCTTACGGTACGCAAGAAAACAGAACACCCAGTCGCAGAATGGCAAAATAATAACCGACAAATAGGAACGCATGATAAACCTAAATACTACCCCCACACAACTGTAAACAATAAACACATCTGGGGTGAGAAAACCAGCTTTGAATTGTCCAAATAGCTAATGATGCGCCATTTGCATTAATAGAGGTTTACCCACCAGATAATTAGAAACTTCAGTCAGCATCAAGCAAAATCCATTTACGATTGCTACTCCTGATACATCCCAATTAATCAGGTGGAAAGCAACACTCCAGGGCATAGCAATCGGGCTGTAACTACATCTTGGATGAACAATCTAGGCTGTAGTTTCAATAGAACAATGTTCTAACATGTTTTTGTAGCCTACAGTATATCATGCATTGAGCATACTGTAGCTTATTCACTCAGACGGACCTCACTTCATTCTAATGCAATTTGCATTAATTAAGAGATATATTTTTAATTTACTTAGAACAGTAAAGCAACGGGATGCAAGCAGGCAGTAGATCTCAACCATGGATCCTATTTATCGTGCACACGTTTCTTCTTCTTGTGTTGGTTACTGCCTGTAAGATAGTGACTCGCCTTGCCCCTTGCGGTACAACGTGGTATTACAAGGTTTAGAGGCTTTAGGGCCAGAATTATCTGTTCATTAATTTCAGAAAATATCCCTACAACACAGTAGCCTACATAGAGGACTTTGACATATCATCAAAACTTATATTTCTTATACCTCTCTTGGTAATTTGCATTGCTTTTTTAATGTGTTAAACAAATTACACGTAACACCTTTTATGGAGCAGTGAAATCAGACACTTACTTGGTTGGTTTACCTGACCCTGCCTTTCCTAACAGAACTTTCCCTAGTTGAACTCATCACTACACTTAACTTCACCAGTCCAGAACTTTTCATTTTAATGTTTGAAGTGGATCACATAACTAGCAACCACTAACCAACCACAAAGATAACGCTATAGATAAGGTAATAATAATGAAAATGTGATTGAATATAACATTGACAAACATTTAAATAATATACAGTATATCCACTATCCAGCTAAGGCCGCAAGTCACTTGTGATGAGTTTGCAACAAATTCAGTATGTGGGCTATAAAAACGGAAATAGCCGCTTTAAAGTAAAAGTGCTAGTTCTGTTTTCTTAAAAAAAAAAAAAATTATTTTTTTTACATGATTTATTTATCTTATTAAATTAGGTTGTGTGTTGTAGCTGTTTGTAGATTAAATGTACTCTCTTTTTGATTGCAGCTGATTCAATGTCTTGGGTGGACGGGTCACCTTTGGAATACACTAATTGGCATTTCAAAGCCCCAGACACCAGCTTATTAACCGTAGGAATGTGTGTGTCAATCAGGGTGATTGATGGAGTGTGGCAACTGTCAAAATGCATTGAAAAAATGGGTTTCATCTGCAAAACACATTCAGGTAAGAAACTATAACTGTTAATTTTTTGTCGATGACATTGCTGTGTTAGCACATCAAACATACAATGTAGTAGATAGTCTATATTCTGCTAGAACTTATGTGATAAGAAGATAATTCCAATAATAATGCCATTATTACTGTGCAGGTTATCTTGAAAATAGAATCATCGTGAATCTGTTTTAGCTGCTTATGGATAGTTGTTGAGGATAACTGTACAAATGCGATTGACACCTCTACGTACAGTGTAGCTTCAAAAATTGGGGTTAATGGTAAAAGTTATGTATACACTGTTAATTTATTAGAAAAAAAAAAAAATGTGTTTTTTTGTTCTTACAGATATAATTACTGAGGTGGAAGTGAAACCTCTAAATGGTAAATATTTGTTGTGGCTCAAACATTGCTTGACTAGATGTATTATCTGCTTACTGTATGCTTTCACAAGGAAATGTCTCTGTGGCAATGTGTTTTTGTGTGGTGTTTGTCAGAGCAATGAGAGAATGAGTGTTGTGTACAGCATATGATATGTCTGACATAACTACAATAACTTATTTATATTTCTGCCTATCCAACGATGTGTTTCAGGGTTGCATTCTGGTGTCATTCCAGCGGCAGTTGTAGTGGCTGTTGTGATCTTTGCCATGCTTCTAGGTGTGATGCGGTTTGTGTACAAGAGGAACACTACACGTTTTCACAGACTTCCTACACTTGGCATTGCTTATTACAGACAAACTAGTTCCCAGGCCACAGAGTCTGACGGAAATGTCCTAATCACAGACCTAGAAACTCATTTAGGCGAATAGTTCTAAAATTAACCTGGTTATTATTCTCTTTTGGTTTTAAATCCTGTATCTCTCATTGTTTATTTCTGTTGTGGTTCCTTCCATCCTCTCTCTCTACCCCCCCCCCCCCATGTACTATTACACTCACACCACATCCATCCATAATTATTTCTAGATCTCTGTTTTACCTTTTTATTGTTTGTGTATTTTGAGTGTCACTGCAACAGATAATGCCCTTGAATAGCTCCCATAAAACCACTGTCTGTACATAATGACATGCATGTAGCTTTTTGTGTAGCATCCAACATGTGTGTCAAGAGAAGATGAAGTTTGGACAAAAATATGTTTTTAACCTAAAGATAATTACATTGGGGACAAAGACACGTACAGCTTTAATCTTAAATGAACAAAGAACAAAATATGGAGAGAAGCAAGTCCTTATCAGAAATAGTTTAGCCTTTTTATATCAATAGGCTACCACTACAGTGTTTTCTTACACACAGAAAATCAACTTACTGACTGAACAAAAATCCATGTTGAGCATGTATCAACAAATGCTGTAGCTAAAACAGACATGTGACGTGTCATTCCTGGTATATATTTTTCTCAGTATTGCCTTTTTTATAGGTTGTTGATGCTGTTCTATTTTAGTAAAATAATGTAGACCTATGTTTGATACCAGAGATATATTAAGCCTAGCATATTTTCTATTATATTATGAGAGAATATATAATGGACATTGAGTGAAATATTTTTATTTTGTGCTAATATCATGCATAGATTCCTTGAAGTATTTTGCACAGTGTTTTCATGTTTGCATAATTTAAATAAAAAATGGCATAACTTGATGGGTTATTTACCACAATGCAATTTATAAATTTGTTACTGTAATTCATTTTTTCACGATTTCAACATAGAGAAATTAGGCCTTATACATATTACACTGGAGGAGAAGCTCACTCACAAGCGTAACTGGATCATCTCTCAAAATACAAAACTGCCCTCTCAACAGCCAGATCTTCCTACTACTCTGACATCATCAACTCTGATAAAAGCCCCAAAGTTCTTTTTTCAACTGTAAAGCACCTACTCGATCCTCCTGATAAATCTCACCCTGACCCCACGCCTGAATTGTGCAATTCATTTCTGGACTTAATTATTGAAAACATTCTAAACATCTACCTCCATCTAGAATCATCCTCAATCCCTGCTGAGAACCTGTCCTGGGTGAACTCATCATTGGGCGTAACCTCTACCTTCATTCCGGCCACTGAAAAGTCCATTACTGAAAACATCATGATATCAAAATCCTCTACCTGCCAACTTGATCCCATGCCCACTAGCCTCATCAAACATGCCTTCCCTCCATCTCTCGCCTGCTCACTGACGCACACAATTAACTCCTCTCTCTCCACCGGCTTCGTACTCCCCACCCTGAAAATCGCAGTTGTAAAACCAACACTTAAAGAAACCAATGCTGACTCCAATGACCTGAACAACTTCTGCCCCATCTCCAACCTTCCTTTCCTCTCCAAAACAATTGAGAGGGTGGCGCTCTCAACTTCTCAATCATCTATTCATTTTTTCAAACCATTTCAGTCTGGATTCCGTCCCAAACACAGTACTGAAACAGCTCTAATAAAAATCACCAATGATCTCCTCCGTGCAGCTGACTCTGGCCTCCTATCCATTCTCATCCTTCTTGATCTGAACTGACCTAACCCCCCACCCCATCTCCATCACCATCACCATCACCAACTGCCTTCATGAGGCAGAGGTCCTGCTCATTAGCTCCAAATCCACTATTCTCACAAAAGACAACTGCAGTCTGACCATTGCCGGTCTTCCCATCCCACTGTCAACAACCGCAAAGAGTCTATATCAGATCAAATGTTTATTGTATATTTTAGCCAACTGTTTTATTGTGTATTGTGTATTTGCAATGTAAGATGTCCTTGAGTGTTTAGAAAGGCGTCCCAAATAAAAAATATAAATATAAATATAAATATTATTATTTTGAGTTTCACACTGTAGTAGGCTAAACATTATAGGCTATAGTAATTAAGTATTATAGTCTACTTTTTTTAATGCATTAACTTAATCTACACGGAGCGTACTTTATACAGTATTACCAGTACGGTCGCCTATGTGTTTTTTAAGGAACGCACGAGTCGAGACGTCTATTATCAAATCAACGGATGGGTAATTTTAGACGGAACTGCTATTTGTTTTGTTACACAAAAACAACCGAGAGGGCGGCAGATGTGTCAAATCCATAAAGAAGGTCTATCCGGGCTATGCGCGAATATGAAACTTGCTTGGTCACAACGCAGGTTTACTGTAGCAGTGCGGAACAGTATTGACAACAACCGGGTGTAGTCTTCTCTATGTTAATGGGATTAGGATACCGGGTAGCTACTTTTCGATATGAAATTCAAATATTGGACGTCATAAGAGTACGGTACTGTAACAAATAATCTAGGAATCGTATGCTGTATGAGTTAGAAAAATAAACTTTGATACCATGTCGAAACAACACAACTCGATATTGTCTGTCTGTTTCTTGATTCTCTGGAAGGGCACAACTCTTCTGGTAACTTCTTCACAAGATACAACTTCTGGTAAGCAACACACAGTATGATATCTATTTCATTAATACTCACTCCAGCGTTATATATAAAAAACCAATACGCTGCCGTACGATAAACCCAAACGGTTTCGCTTTCCATTCTCAGGCCAACTTCCAAAATATGCATGCTTTTTTTATGCATGCAGTCTTTTGTAGGAATTTAAATCTGTTTTTGTATTTAATTGACTTAATAGTGATTTATTAGTTTGTTTTTCAGAAATGGTATCAATTATATTGACATATCAATGTTTCTTACAAACTGTTATCATGTTGTCTCATGTTGATGCTAGCACCATCGCTACGTCTCTCTCTCTCTCTCTCTCTCTCTCTCTCTCTCTCTCTCTCTCTCTCTCTCTCTCTCTCTGTCTACACACGATACATTACCCATCTCTCTCATTAACCAACTGTAAAAGATTTTAGACATTACTGTCTGATATAATAATAATACATTTAATACATAATACATTTAATTTAAGGACGCCTTTCAAGACACTCAAGGACATCTTACATTACAAATACAAAGAACCAATATAAATACATTTTGACTAGATATGTACTCTTCATCATGGGTTGTATGTATTTCCTCCTCCTTACCATTACAGACAGCGATGCTTTCACCATCAAGCATTCAAGTACAGGGAAGTGCTTGGTGGCAAATGGCACCACGAATTTGGATCTTGCCACTTGCAGCAATAACAGTCAGCTCCAGTGGAAATGGGGTTCAGGTCAACGACTTTTCCATGTTTACACCTCCCTTTGTTTGGGATTGAAAGTACAGACCAAGATGTTATCTTTGCTTGAATGTGATGACAAAGAATCGAGCAGGATGCTGGCTTGGCTCTGCACAGAAGGGGCTGTTTACACTAACTACCAGATGGGCCTGACGGTGACCAATGGGAAAGTCTCTGCCAGGCGGGACAGCAATGACACCTGGACAAGAGACGAATCCCAGGACAGCATCTGCCAGAAGCCATACCGTGGTATGGTCATTTGCCTATATGATAGAGTGAATGCTTTCAGAGGCGTTGCCAATAGAAACATTGCTACAGCTAGCACTTAGACTAAACACTGGACACTTTTTTCTAACCCTGTAAAATGTATCTCTTATTTATTGCATTTTCTAACCATGTAGAATGTCTCTCTCATTTGTAGAATTGTATAACCATGAACAATGTCTCTTATTGCAAGTTATCAAAAACAGGTTTGACCTCTTAACTGTAAGTGAGGGTGTGGGACATACTCCTCACATAGGCTTACTTTAACACAGTATATTTTAAAGAATATTGACATTTTTGTGGGAATTGTATATCAAAATAACATTAGTCATTTTATATATGTTTATGACACTAGGCACGTTTCTAGGCAGTGCATGTAAAGTTTATTTTCACTTTTGGTTAACGCACAACATAATTCATGTGATAGCCTGTAGTGTCAAGTTATTTACTACATACTGCAAAGTTATTCACTATATGTTTTTATTTGAATGATAATGCTTTTATTTGGTAGTTAAGCTTAGACATTCTCTTGTCCTACTCTTGTTTTGCAATTAGTCATTTTGTTGTGCAAAGGAAGAATTATCAACAGCAAGTCAACTGTCAATACAGCAAAACACATCATCATTTTCTCAGAAGTGTTGTACAGTACATGCCAGATGTATCATTACATGTAGTCTGAGCTCTTTTCTCTCTGTAGTTATTCACACCACCAATGGAAACTCTGCTGGGGCTCCCTGTGACTTTCCCTTCCTCTTCAACGGCACCTGGCACCACGGCTGCCTCCCTGCTGTTGTCCCCGGACTGTCCTGGTGTCCCACCACATCGGACTATGACAGGGATGGAAAAATGGGGCACTGTCTAATCGCTGGCATGTATTTTAATCTGTATTGCTGACACAATCTAAATTTATTGCTTTATTACTTGGTTTTGTTTTTGTTCTAATGTGAAATGCTGGACTCCATTGATCAAACCAAGTTATTATCTTTCCTGTTCTTGTGTGTTTCCCAGAGGAGGGTTGTCAGTCTCTGTTTGGGCATGCAAAAGGGGGTTCCTGCTACCAGTTTGTTTCCAGCGCAGCAGTAACCTGGCAGGAAGCGCTAGCTTCATGTCGCAGCCAGGGAGCCGATCTGCTCAGTCTCTCCAGACCAGAAGAGCTCATATCAAGTATGTGAATGGCTGACTGCTGTCCAGTACTTAACTTTAACCACCATGAGAGTAAAGCAGCTAAAGACACTTAAAGTTGCTTTATATTTTTGAGGGAAACAAAAAAAAAGAATAATAATTTTTCTTGTTTTCATATATGCTTTATACATGAACACTATTGTACCAGTGGAGGCAATATACAGACCTTTGCAAAATTACATTTTACTAGTTCCTTGTCCTAAAAGCTAATGCTCTGATTTTTCCTTGTTGGATTGGGAGAGACAAGGGCATGAACCATTTTAAACTCTTAGATTTGTTTCAACACTGTCCTTGTTATGGCTTATAATATACAGTGTTCGTTCAATGACATAAAACCCTTTGAGTCTCCCATCTCCCTGCTCTCAAGAAGAGAAGCTTTGTGTTCCACCACAGGGAACACGTTTGATGTGATTGTGTCTCAGATGCAAGGAGGCTTTACCCACACATCTGCAGCTTTTGGCAGCAGATCTTGAAACTAACAAGGAAATATCAAGAATGCAACTGATTACTATTTAAACAAAACATCTCACGTTGCACTCCTTTACTTTGCTCCTCGGTGCTTTATGTTGTGGGGCCTGCTTTGTGTTTTGATATTAGTTATATCCCACATGCGGTATGCTGCATATGTCTGTATATTAAGAAATAATGTGGATCATATGAGTATGTTTTGTCTGTGCGGTGTAGTAACGGATGGCCTGAACAGCATGCCAGAGAAGATGTGGATAGGTCTTCACCAGCTGGACATGTCTCAGGGATGGCAGTGGTCAGATGGCTCCGCCCTCTCTTACTTGCGTTGGGAATTGGGTGAGGCACAACATCTTGTCATGAGGAGGATCTGTCTCTGTTGCAGTTGTTTTTATAAACATTTTGTTGGAACCTCACATGCTTTTTCAGAAGAATTTTGCATCTTTTTTGAAAATGTTTATGTTTTCGTAGTGTATTTTCTATAAGGGTCTCATTATTCAACCTTCAAAAGTGTGTTTTTATTGTGCCCACTGCCCAACTGGCATAGCTCTACTGTTGTGGCAGCCATTTGATAAACTTTGACCTAGTGTCAGTCAGATAAACAATAGGCTAGTGTCTTAAACCAGCATATTGTGACTGGCTTTTAGAGACAGAGTGGCATTGAGATTGTTACTGTAGCATTGTTGGATAACCAGGCAATTGTTATCAATGGAATGTTTTCTTAACCCTCACGCTGTCCTAAGGCATTTCAGCAGACTAGCAGCAGAGGGAGCAAACCGCGGAATGTCATATGTCCGTGTTGTGGTTGCTGCCCTTTACTGGCAAGTGCGCCGGGTCATTTTGACCCATAGGACAGCGCGAGGGTTTAATACTGTTTTCTATCTCTTAGTTTATCGCAAGATAGTGTCAGTTTATTTCAGAATTGAGTCTTCTTTATCTGAAACCATATCAACTACGTGAATCCATTATTGTGTCAAGTCATTGCAGTAAATGTTATCGTTGTATCCCAACGTTAGGGATGCCTCCAACCAACTTGTCACTGGCTGAATCGGACTGTGGTGTTCTTAATGCTGCACAGAATTACCAGTCAGAAGCGTGCAACCAACATCTACCATATATCTGTAAGAAGAGCGAGAATGCCTCTCGTACATCTAATACAGGCAAGTTGGTTTTTATTCTCTGTTCACACCTGTCCTGTTGTTATTACTGTACTACAGTACTTCTTCTAAAGAGCATGTTGAAAAATGTAAGCATATTTTCCAATAGTGTCTTTTTTGTCTGTCTTTTTACCTCTCTCTACACTTCCCCAGAGTCCACTGTGTATAAGGAGACAGAGTGTGAACTTGGTTGGGTCCCATGGAATGGGTGGTGCTATAAGGTGGTGAAGGACAAGCCCTTGAGCTTTACAGATGCCATGGAGCACTGTAACAAAACAAAGGGGGGCGGCTCTCTGGCCACACTTCATTCCCTTGACACCAAGGAGCTCATCAGCACACACTTCCACGAAGGTACTCGTCTCCAGTCATAGGATATTTAAAAAAAAAAAATGTTATCCTTTATTTTACAATGTAGAATGGTGTGTGACCTTTTCAGGTGGCTTGTTGCTGGATGTGTGGATTGGCCTGATCAGCAGTTCCAACGTCTTCACTTGGACTGACCAGGCACCAGTCACTTTCACTTTCTGGGACCCAAACCAGCCGTCCCAACCCAAAGAGGATCCCAGTTGTGTGTTCTACACAGGGCAGGTGAGGAGATGTGCACATGCATTAGTGTGTGTGTGTGATCTTTTGCTAACTTCCGCCTGTTTTTTATTTTTATTGCGTGGTTGCTGCTTGCTTTTGTGATGGTTTCACTTGTTATTTATTACCTCTCCTTAGTCCCACGGCTGGAGAGTTGGCACATGCAGTACGCTAAAGGCTTTCATGTGCCAGAAGAAAGGAGATGTCAAAGCCGTGTCCAAATGTCCTACTGAGGGTGTAAGTAGTAATGCTGGAACCTTCTATTTTCATCTACAATGTACAAGCAAAGGCACATTGTGTAATGCATATTATATTGTATACAGTATATGTGCTTGCCATCGTATTATGTATATGTGAATGCTGGCTGACTGAGACATTAAAGGTATAATAAGCAAATACACATTTAATCAAATTCACAACATATGTCGGCTTATGAGGGCGCACCCTATGGCGTTGAAGGTTGAGGTGTTTTTTTTTTGTTGAAATATCAACAAGTTTTCTCCAGAATGAATTACAATACCTTTTAACAGCGATGCTATTGTTAAACAGGGATGGAGAAGACATAGTGAGTCCTGCTACCAGGTCAACCCCATACAAGTGTCCTTCAAAGATCACTGTAACATCACTATACGAAACAAGTAGGTTTTGAACTGGTCATCCTCCTTTCATTTGTGGTATGTTGCTAAAATGTGTATGTGTATACATAAAGGCTGTAGGAACCAACCACCTGGTTATGGGTGTGTACGTACTGTAGCAAGCTTTTACTGTGTGACATACAGTAGCCTCCTTAATCAGTTTAACATGCATCATAGCTTCCTTGTGTTATTATTGTAGTGGTCATGAAGGTGGACTTTCACTTGAATGTACTGTGTTCAATCCCCAATAACACCAGCCTACCTGTAAGAATAATGTAATCATCAATTAAACAAATCAACGTAACGCACTGTAAATTGCTTTGGATGAAAGCTACTGCTAAATGCTTCTGATAATAATTAATTGTAATTGGCCGTTGTACTGTAGCACGGTTTTAGCTACAGTAACTGCTACAGTAACTGTTTACATTGCAGTACAATATAAGTTGAGACCAAATACATGATACATTATCTTTACAGGTTAAATTATGTACGATGTGTTTGGATTTAGGCTATTTTAATGTTCCATTTCACGTTAAAAGGTGGTAAAATACATGGTATTGTATGGTTCTTTAGGTTTGAGCAGGCTTTCATCAGCCGTCTCCTTGTAGAGCAGATTAGCACAGAGACAAAGTACTTTTGGATTGGTCTCCAGGATGTTAAGAACACAGGGGAGTACCAGTGGTTGGATGGAGCTCCAGTCACATACGACAACTGGGGCTGGAGTGAACCAGGTGAGCGCATTTATTCTGAGTTCACCCTACTGGACTTCAGTCCTGTTTTTTTTTTAGACTGCAGACAAAAGCCCCAGTCCACACTGCCCCGATCGTGCAGTGTGGACTGCTTTTTTGCAACAAAAAATATGTTGGGAGAATGTACCGGTGTCCTGACATTCTATCCTACCCGACAGATTGTCCTACCTCGTCATACTGCGCATGCGTACATTCGATTTGC
>JAODLL010037303.1:0-21822 GCA_026546735.1 Forbesichthys agassizii
ACCACACCCCCTAACAGACAAGACACACCCCTAACACACAGACCACACCCCCTAACAGACAAGACACACCCCTAACACACAGACCACACCCCCTAACAGACAAGACACACCCCTAACACACAGACCACACCCCCTAACAGACAAGACACACCCCTAACACACAGACCACACCCCCTAACAGACAAGACACACCCCTAACAAACAGAACACACCCCCGGCGCGGTACTCACACACACATGGGCTCTTGCAGGCCCTCCATGTACTGGCAGATGCCGTGGATGCAGTAACCCAGGTGGGTGGAGGTGCAGGGGTCCACAGCGCTGGACGTGGCCGCGGTGTAGCCTCTGCTGTGGGCCGTGTTGAGCGCCGTGGTGCTGCTTACGCTGCTCTCTCTGCCCTTGGGCTTGTTCCTCCTGTGTTTGCTCCTGCCCTTCCTCCTCCTGCGCTCCTCTCGGGCAGGCTGCAGCTCTGGAAGAGAAGGAGATACAGCGAGAGTGGGTCAGAGTCACGGGCGTCCGTTACAGCCCTTCAGCTCAGAGAGCTTCTAGAACAGGGGTGCCCAATCCTGGTCACGGAGAGCTGCTGCCCTGCATGGCTTTTAGTAGGGCTGGCCCCAAATATTCGATTATTCGGGTATTTGTTCGTTGTGTATTCGATTTAAATATTGGGATTGGAGTATTCATTTTTTTCAGATTGTGCATGCATGTTTTCCCATTACTCCCTACTGTCTCCATATAAACTCACACGTTGAAATGTGTCTTCAACACAATTGATTGCAATTGACTCTGTTTGTAAGAAGAGAGCGAGGCTATTCATTCAACGCACCCTCTTATTGGGTAATACAGGAGAAATCAAAGATTATTTTTGTCATACTTCTTAATTATAGTTGAGTGTTTTTAATGGTGTTTTTGAGAAAGAGTATACGAATACTCGTTCGGAAATATCATCAAGTATTCGAAACCTGTAAAATGGTATTCGAGACAGCCCTAGTTTTGAGATGTCTCCCTGCTCCAACACACCTGATTCACTCGAATGGGTCGCTATCAGGCTGCTACCGAGACTGAAAAGGCCCCATGTGAATCAGATGTGTTGGAGCAGGGAGACATCTAAAACATGCAGGGCATTAGTTCTGCAGGACCAGGGTTGGACACCCTGTTCTAGAAGAAACCCTGCTTTGGGGATTGAGGAATAGAGTATGTAAATGCCTCTTTCTTTCTAAAAGTGTTGTTTTTGTTTAACAGACACCTGCCATCTGAGACTTATGCTATAGTAGTATGCACAATAAAATAGCTCATTATATAATCCAGTCCTTGTACAGTATGCTATGCGTTTAATGTAGCCTGGCCAAGACACTAAAACTGTACTGTAAAACTGAATGAAATTACCAGCGTCATATAACAAGCGAGTTGCAAAACTCGTTTATCTCGCCGCCTTTAGATAAAGTGATTTATGTAGCGGTTTAGAGTTCAAAAAATTAAATAAAACACCAATGAGATTCCAAGGTCCACTTTTGTTACATGTTGAAAAGGATAGTGTATGACATAGGCCGGAGGTCTTTAATACGGGGTCCTCAGAGGTACTCCAAATGATTTGATCCCAAACAAATTTTCTTCCAAAAATGTAAATGTCAGAAAAAATTACATTAAATAAATAATTTATACAATATGTGAAAGGGGGTCCCTGTTCCGTGTTTCTATCAACCCTAACAACGTTGAAGACCTCTGACATAGACCACAGTTACTTTGTCTCCATACAATCCATAATGTTTGCACCATTATGGCAACACTGAGTCTTCACAGCGCTGACAACACTCTCCAAGCGATGAGAAGTCCCCATTGTGAACACAGAGTTCCCTCTCTGTTAGCAATAATATATAGCATATATAATATTATTAAATTATTCAATAATATAAACAGGCATGGTATGGTACAATATGCTGAGTAAATGAAAACATTTAAAATGAAAACTTCCAGCGCAAATAGTTTTCCATTCATGGGTAATCACAACAATGGGAAGTAATGCCATGTTAAGTAATAACTAACGGATCAATTGGGCCATTAACTGTCAGTTATGAAGCTCTTACTGAGCACAGCTTGTTTACCTGCCTACAGTATGCTGACAGTTTAGCAGAAAAGTGTATATATATGACCAGCAACAAAGTAAAGGTCCTAAAACTCAGCTCTGCAACACATTGTCTTATACTATAAGACAATGTGTTGTTAACTTGTATTCCTGTCTGATATTTGAGTTACTATAAGACTTATAGTAACTCACAAATATCAGACAGGAATACAAGTTCATTTGGGTGTATAGCATGAGTACCGTGAGCTGCTGTACTTGGTTCAGCTCCCCCCGAGAGCTCTTCATCTCCGTCCAACTCGTCATCCTCGCTCAGAGAGTTCCGCAGGCCATCCACGGGGGTCGTGCCCCCAGTCACGTGACTCAGCCCGCCGGAGGACGTGATCTCAGAGCTCTCGGAGCCCAGAGCACTGCAAACTACAACCAGACCATACCAATACACATCAGATCACATCAGTTCGATTTTAAAGGTTTGCCAAACATAGATACAATGTCATCAGGTCTATGTAATAAATATTATAGGATAGGCAAATTTTAGCTTACATGCAAATATATATAAGCAAATATAACCATATAGGGATACTAATATTAAGTAAGTTACTGTAAACTAGATATTTATGATATTCCTGAAAAGTCTGAATATTTAACAAACTGTTTAATCTTATTTAAGCTTTAGACTAAAAGCTCAAACACCATGTGACAGAATGGACATAAAATGGTAATTATGTAATAAAACAACATCAATAAACCTGGGTTATATTTTGTTACAAGGAAAGGCAAAGAAGATTAATGTAATAAAAATGAAATGGACCAACGGAAACCTTTAAAGCTATTAAGAAATGTTAAAAGGTAATGTAATAGCACAACAAACCTTTAAAGCTATTAAGACATGTTAAATGGAAATGTAATTGCAAATAGCATAACAGAGCAGTCATTTGATATTAAACTAGACGCCCACTATCTTGTGTGAAATTCATTAATATAAAGTGGTAAACAATGGCTCCATATAGTTACCATATACTATAAACACAAGACCAGTTACTTGTATGCTGTAATATAATTGTAAGATGGTGTTAATAGTTATAATTTAATCGATATCCTTCATATCTATGACTGTAAAAAATTCAATAACGGTATTTTAGGTTTTACTTTAAAATGTCTTTCTCTCTCATCTTATATTTGCTTCTATATATGCTCCATGGACACCCCCCCCCCCCCCCACCCACCCACACCCCCACACACACGTGCATAGACTCACCGACCCACAGAAGGCAGGTGAGGATAAAAGTGTTCATATCCCAGGAGAGATTTGTGACAGTCTGTTAAGTGTCAGCTGTAGTGCGTGTTACTCCTGTGCTGAGATTGCACTTGTCTCTCACTTACTGGGCTGGGTGCAGCTTTTATGCACAACGCCCTCCTCTTAAGGCAAGGGTGCGTACGTCCGCACACGTGTGCGCGCGTGTGTGTGTGTGTGTGTGTGTGTGTGTGTGCCGCCTAATCATTCCCCCGCCTAAGGTGATGAATTTGGTTTTATTTACGAGACTAAGCCTTGTGTCGGGGATTAATGAGCGGGCAAAGCACTATACCGCAAGATCTTTTCCACCCTCTTTATAGTTATTGCTTCCGGAGGTCTCCGTGTGTATGTGGGCACGGCAGAGCCTGCTCTGCCACATGAGTAGAAGGCACTCTGCAAGCCTCTGGCCACAGGAAAAACACTTACACTGGCACACGCGCACACAAACACACACAGCCAGTACTTTCTGCGGATGTGGCTGAAATGGCTGCGCTTGATGTCAGCTACACGGACACTATTAATAAAGGTTTTCATTTAATTTAAGACAAAGCTTTCATCCACTAAAGAGCCATACATTACAAGTGCAAAGAAGCAGGTATAGGACCACCAGTCACGACACTGACAGCAACTTAGATTTAACACAGAACAGCATGGACAGCATCTACAATGAACAACCATCGGACAAAGACAGGAACAACAGACCATTCGACAGAGACAACAAGTCAAAGTCAAATGTATTATCCCACCAGGGGACATTTGATTGCAGTCAGGTATTACACGCAGTCAATCCATGGTAAATAATACAGTGACCCTGAACAGAAACAACACAAGCAAAACTCAGAACACGGACCAGAACAGGGAAAACAACATCTATATTTGGCAGGCATATAATTATATTTTGCTGTTCCTTTGCTTGTACGTCAAGGTGGTGTTGTTAGGATCTCATTACTAACTAAGAGATAAACCTTAAGGCATGGGTGGATGTCTGTCTGTGTGTGTGTGTGTGTGTGTGTGTGTGTGTGCATGCGTGGGTGTGTGTGTGTGTTCATTCCAGTCTGGTACAGTGTATTCGTGGTCGTCTGCAGAGAGTGGGTGTGTTGGTGCTGCTATTGTTTTGTCTACAAGCTGAGGTAAACCTACCTACCATTCATGCTTGGAGCTTGGAAGGCTAGGAATATCGCCATGGCATTCCTAATGCCACATTCTGTTTATAGGGGCCTGAGGTGAAGTGTTTGGACTATGTGGAATGGCACTAGAGAAATGTGATGGGATGCCTCACCAGTCATAGTGGAAACTCTGCCACAAGTCAAGAAAAAACCTTACCACCAGGGGCGGCACCAAAATATTTTCAGTGGAGGGGTCCAGGAGGGGCAAGAAGAAAACAGGGGGTCACTTAAATGCTGTAATTTTTTTTAAACTGATCATTCAATTAAAATAGGGGGGGCACGTGATTTCTGGGGGGACACATGCCACTCCATGCCCCCATGCCATGGCATGACTGAAGGTAACCTGTGTAGCACCTACTGCATATGGTGAGAAAAAATATACACAATTCTGACAAATCAGCACAGCTTTGGCAGGTAAATTTTAGTGGACAATATTATCCAAAGCAACTTACAGTAAGATGTATAAATATACTATATTTAATATTATTTGTAGTATTACAAGGGGCTTTAGTCATCTTGCTCAGCGAGTACAGGTGGCAAAGGGCTCGAACCTGGTTAAGTGTTCCAATAAAGTGTTTAAATAAATTGAAGAGTTTAAATTAGGCGCCTGAATGAATTGTCCATGCGTGCATCTGCATGCTCATATGTGTATATTTGATGTTAAACACACCTTAAACAGGCCTTAATGGACAGTCTTACAGCTAATGTTTATGTGTCCACATGTCTACTCTCTTGCACGCTGACAAAATAGGCTTTAGCTAGCATTAAACATGGCTCATTGACTGGTGGTAACAATAATGAGGTGTCTTTGTTGTCTTTTCGTCGAGACCTTGTTCAGTAGGACACATAACACACTGCAATATTCTGTTATGTGTCATACATAGCTACACACATTTCCTCCCAAAAATGCTTCAGAACCAAGAACCTCCGACACAGTTCAAGCATTCTGCATTTTGCTCAAGGACACTATGGCATTCATAGGTGTAGCAAAGACTTAACAATTAGCACATTACTGTACAGGATTTTAACCTCTATTTATATGCCAAACTCTGTAGATTATGCTGTTGAGCACCGCAAAGAAAGAACGATGATATACTGTATAATTCAAAGTTATGGAATTACTAAACACACTCAGAAATCTGATGACCAGCTATTGCTGGTATTAGCAATGATTGTTACTGCATTCTATATTTAGATAGGTCCTGTATAAATATTTACAGAAATAATAGTAATGTGTTAATGTTATTACTTACTATATTGTGATAAAATATTTATTACCTTGTGTTAACTCTGTAAAGGGTATTTGAGTCTCAGAAAAGTGCTGTTTAATTTATTATTATTATTTTTATTGTTATTGTTAAGTGGTTGTGTTTCCTTGCAGGTTTTATTAACACTTAAAAGTTTAAATTAGTCAACAAGTCTATAGCATGACACAGAAATATCATGTCTGTAAGATTTTACGACAAATATAGTTACCAAAAAAAAAACACGCAGATTTGTTTACAGAATACAAAATGCATAGGTTGTGATGGAATATATTATTGATATTATTTTTATTAGAAATTTTAAACATAAAAACAATTTTTTACATATAACAACATATACCTCTCTTCCCAGAACACAGAAGTTATAGATTTGATGTCCAGTCTAATGATGCCAATAATTAATTTATACATCACATAAAGTGTGCTTTACGGATAATACACATAAATAAGGCTTAAGACTACATCTGTAAGAATACTGACCATTGGCAACAAAATCACAAACATTTTATGAAATCATGCAGAAAATACACACTGAACAAAAATGTTTTCCAAATGGCGGAACTACAAGTGTGATTTAGCAGGCAGACAAAGACACACCTCATTATAAAAGCCCTTAAAAAACAAACAAAGATAAGAGCCTGGGGCTGCAAACTTCCGCAATCAAGGAGTGTCACATTTTATTCCTCTGACCTCCATTGGATTCTATTGTTTTCTCTGGGCTCATGTGTGCAACTGTAATATTGACCAATACTTGGACATGATGCATACATCAGGAAACAGGATATATCACTGGTAAACATGAACTGCCTGGATCTCCTTCCACATAACTATAGTAAGAATACATATTAAGTAAGAAAAGAGAGAGAGACAGAGAACATAACACCAGGAAGTGTTCAAAAGCGTAAAGCGTAAAATGACTATATATATAGGAATTCAGTTTATTCAATATAATACAAAATACAATATTTCCTCCTAAAGTTATTAAAGTTATATTCAGTCATTCTGTCAGTAGAATTATCCCTTCAATGCCATAGGCTGCTCACACAAGCTCTGCCCCACACATTGGAAACACATTGCAAAGGCTAGGATGGCGGTCTGCACCACTTTGTTTGTGTTCTTATTTACAAAGTCAATAGAAACACCGGATTCATTTTTCAGCACGCATATAATGGTCACCTAGCTGCATATTAATGTTATAACTTAAAGCAACAAACTATTAGGATAGGTACTGTATAGGGTCAGTGGACACCATTGAGGAGGATTATTGGGAATTTGCACTACACCAGGTACAAGTGTGGTAAATCTACATATAGCATATTATGCGTAATAATAATAATAGCCACTGGGGGGCAGAGTGATGCAACCAGACCCCTCACACATAACAGTATATTGAGAGACCCACGGAGTTGAGCGTGTGCACATGAAAAAAATAAACAAACTTATTATTACTATATTATTATTATTCTTCACAGGATGCATGTTTACAATATTTTATTTAAACTTTTTGGAGCACTTGTAATTGTATAATGATACCTTCTTTTCCATAACCTCGCAAAACCATACTGATTTTGCGAGCTTCAGTTTAACTTTGCCGCGAGAATCAGTCTGGAAAGCCTAGACATCATTGAGACTGTGTCTGAGTAGCAACTGAACTTACCCTTAACCCTAACCAATCAGCATCATATTCGTAGCTGATGGGTGTGTGGCCTGGTATACGTTTTGTGGACGCCTGCCAAGTATTTTTTGATAGTTTCGATGAACAATCCTTCTGGCATGTCAGGTTAGCTCTTCCAGGCTATGCTTTTAACAGTTATTTGAGTAGTTAAATGTTAACTTGAATCACCAAATGCTTATCGGTGTGGCATTAGTTCACTGAATGTAACTTATGTCGCTCTCAGGTCATTGTGATTATACAAATATGATGTTTGCATGTCTCGCACACACGCACACACACGCACGCACACACACACAAACACTAAGCAGACTGTACCCCCTTGAACCCATTTTGCTTCTGTTGACGCGGGCATCTGTTCTTCTTGTACCTGTTACGTAAATGAATACGTTATTTTGTATATACTCATATATTTATGTATAGTTTATATTTATGCTTGTAGTGTACTGTATATAATACTGAAAATTACTAACTAACTTTTTTTTTATTTTTTTTTTAAGTATAACGTATAGATTTAAAAACAAAGCAAAAAAGAAAACTGAAAGACAAAAAGCAAATAGCAAAAAGATTTCCTGATGTTTGCTTTGAAAGATAAGATTATCTATACAACTAGAATCTATGTGATTATATTGCCAGTGGTCTAAAAATATAACTATATAATAACTATATATAATAATAATAAAGTCCACAAAATGCTTAATTCAATATCCTCAACGCAAGTGGCAAGTGTGTTAAACATGTCACTTTATCAGTGATAAATAAAAAAGATGCAGGGTGCGTTTTCTCAGTTCTATATTTTAAATGTCATGTACATTCTCCCTGTAACCACAAGGCATATTTTTACATGTTTCCTTATTACTTACCATTTGCAGAAGAAGTAGAGGGCACCAGCTAGCCCAATAATCAACAGAGTCACACAGACAATTACGAGAGCCAGCTGCTTCTCTCCCATTGGCTGGGAGACAAATTCCACATAGGAACACCTGTGGCCATAGTAACCCCTCTCACACCTGCAAATACATGCACGCACACGCACACACACAAATAAATCAACTTAGTTAACACTGCATGGTTCTAACACACACACACACACACACTCTAAGGGAGTCTTACTTGCAGTGGTGCTCATTGACCTCAACTATGAGCATGCACTCGCCATTGTTGAGGCAGTAGCTCCCTAAGCTGGGGTCACAGTTCTGCATTGTCAACCTCGACACACGGGAGCGCCATTCCTCTGAATCAGCAACAAAACGAGATGAAGGTTGGAAATAGTATCAGGACTTTTCTGACCATTTTAGTACACGATCACTAGCCAGAGACTATATACATATATACACAGTATATACATATATACACAGTATATACAGTGGATGCAAAAGTCTACACACCCCTGTTAAAATGGCAGGTTTTTGTGATGTAAAAAAATGAGATAAAGATAAATAATGTCAGAACGTATTCCACATATAATGTGAACAATTCAATTGAAAATCAAACTGAAATCTTCGAGAGGGAAAAATTAAAAATAAAAACCTTACAATAACCTGGTGTGCACCCTTAAACTAATACTTTGTTGAAGCACCTATTGATTTTATTACAGCACTATTACAGCACGTGGCATGACGTGGCAATATTTGCCCACTCTTCTTTGCAAAAGCGCTCCAAATCAGTCAGATTGCGAGGACATCGCCTGTGCACAGCCCTCTTCAGATCACCCCACAGATGTTCCATTGGATTCAGGTCTGGGCTCTGGCTGGGCCATTCCAAAACGTTAATCTCCTTCTTCTTTGTGCTTTTCTGGATATGGATGTGTGCTTTGGGTCGTTGTTGTGCTGAAAGGTGAACTTCCACTTCATCTTCAGCTTTCTAACGGACGCCTGAAGGTGTTTTGTCAAAATTGCCTTGTGTTTGGAACTGTTCATAATTCCCTCCACCCTGACTAAGGCCCCCCGGTTCAAGCTGAAGAAAAACAGCCCCAAAGGCTGATGCTGCCACCACCATGCTTCACTGTGGGTATGGTGTTCTATGGGCGATGTGCAGTGTTGTTTTTGCGCCAAACATACCTTTTTGAATTGTGGCCAAAAAGTTCAACCTTGCTTTCATCAGACCGTAACACATTTTCCCACGTGCTTTTGGGGGACTTGATGTTTGTTTTTGCAAACTTCAGCCAGGCTTGGATGTTTTTCTTTGTAAGTAAATGCTTAATTCTAAAAGGTATGTTTGGCATAAACGCAATGCAAATGAAATATTTAATTTTGAATAACCACTGAAATATAGTATATAAGGTATCCTCAGGATACCTTATATCTACAATATGTGGGACAGTATATAAATAAATGCAAATAAAAACTAAATGGAGTGTTTTGTAAATGGAAAACACCACTGCGGGGACAGTGAAATGTTAGGGGTGCTGGGCATGCCCCCTTAGATATTTAACTTTTTTTTTTTTTAAATAAAGCACATAAATGCCAATTTCTGGTAACTTGAAAACAGAATATACTAGCCTATGCCAAACTACTGTAGACTTTTTTAGGGGGATAAACCCTAGATTAAGTTCTATATGGTGTTTGTTAAGGCCACAGGGAGCAACTGTAGGCTGTAACTGAGGGGCTCAGGAGCCGCAGGTTGCAGACCCCTGCACTAAACCTATCCAGCCCTCAATAACTCATACATTCTGCCATGACGTCGTCATCATAACGGCCGACTGAGCAGAAGCTTGACGTCGTGAAGACGCTTGCTGAAGACGCTTGCTGCATCCTGTTGCAAGCACGTACAGGCAGACGTGAAACATGACCCTGGCCAGAGAGCACATACCGTACCTGCAATAGAGCTGTTGACTGCCGCTGGCTGCTCTGACGTGACGCCGGCTGTGAGCGCACAGTGCCAAGGCCAGACCAACAGGACCCCTGTGGACATTAGGCAGAACGGCGTTAGCCTGCTTTAAGAGATGCAATAGCACAGCAGTCTGTGCGATGGGAGCTGCTGTTTTTCTGCGCACTGTATGCGGTGTTCATCGCTTCAGCTTAACTCTGTCGCGAGAGTCAAATCCATGCTCAGTCTCCTTAACTTTACTTTTTACACTTCTTATGTGTATCTTATATTTCACATATGCTCCTGTCTTAGTCAAATGTTTTATTTGTAATGGAAGATGTCCTCGAGTGTCTTGAAAGGTGTCCTCAAATAAGATGTTTAATTATAATTATTATAATTATTATTATGATTGATATCATTTATTATTTCTACGGGCAAGGATATAGGTGTGCCGACCGTGAAAACGAGTTGAAAACAAGAGTGACAGACAGATCCAATCAACTGCCATGTTTTGAAAGTGCCCACACTTTTCAAACGGTTTCGATGGATGTCTCTTCAGATGGACGTGTGACTACAAAATCCATCTGGCGTGTCAGATCACTGGTGTTCCTGCAGGCATGAGACGAAACACGCTTTGCCAGAAGAGCACGCATTAACCGTCTCCAGGTAACATTCTTTGTATGGGCCATAAAACAGACCAAGCCCTCATGCTCCTTTGTGTGTTTGTGTGTCAGTGCTGGTCTGTTGTTATGGCTGCATGGCTATTTTCAAGTGTTTTCTTATTAAGGGAGGTGTTTCTGACATGGTTGAATGATTTTAAATGCACCACTTGTGGAGGGAACACTTTGACTATAAGCTATCACACTATAGTACACAGAAATCACAGATATGACAAACATCCCAGTCCTCTGACAAACATATTTTGAAGATTAGCATGAACATGTGCCTTGTGGGGTCAGCTGTGATCAGCAATTACGCTGCACCATTTTAAATTTCACCGTTAAGAAGTCTCTGTTTTGCTTTAGACCTTTGTCCATGGTTGTTTGTAAATTCAAAATAACATTGTGAAAAAGATGCATTGAGCTCCTAACCCTTCATCAACTCATCAATGCATCCTTAACAAAATAAACATAGTTTCACTTCACTATATTTCAAAACAAAACACTATACTGTATCCTAATTTTGACTTCATTACAGTAGAAACATCATATTTTTTTCAGCGCACATAGATAGCAAATTGTGAATCTATTTTCCCTGATGTTCACGTGTAGCTGACTATACCTTTAAGTCACGACTCTGTTTTCATTCTGCAAGGTAAAATTCACAAATTGTATGAACATAATGAAATTATGGTCCAACAGTTATTATTTTGGAAGTATTGCCAACGCTATTCCAATGTGGTGACCCGTTGGTGAAAACGCAAATGGTTAAAATGTGTTCATGTTGAAAATAGCCTATTTATTGGGTATTGTATACCTGCATTGAAATAACAACTGACAAGCTGTCTGCAAACCATGTGGATTATACTGTACAGGCAATTTACTTTGAATATAAACATTGAATTAATATCTCTTTCTGCAAAGCAAAATGCAAAATGCATGCAAGAACATTGAAGTTCACTTGCACATTTACCAGTAAGCTTTGTCCTGTGCCGATTTCTAAACTTCAATCTCAGTAAGAATGCAGACACATCATTTAAGGGTGGACATTCACAATGGCTACTGACACAATTAAGAGTTAACCACACACACACACACACACACCTTAGTTGGATATAATAACGTAGTAACTGATTATTATTGACAGGTCGGTGCAATCTGTTTATTATTAATAGTGCAAACATTACGCAATTAAATCCCTTAAACAATCACTTAAACAAACACATATCTATTTATAGCCCTGAGACGGGAGAGCAATACAATGGAAGAGATCGACAATGGACGATTTAACCCCCTCCTATTTCATTTTAAATTAAACTAATGGCCATTGTACAAAAATGGTCGTGAGCAACTGCAAATAAATTATACTTGGTACACAGTTACATTAACTTTTAAGTCCAATCTAATTTGCTCAATTGCCTATCTCTCACCAAGGTAAGCCTTAAAAGCCAAACTTTCAACCAACTTTGGAATATCCGTTAAGGAGTCTACAGCTGTGTGGTTGGCTGAAAAAGAAAAAGTCCGAAAAGAAAGATACATACCTAAAACGAACAGCATGGCTGATGCTTTGACGATCCTCACACTAGCAAATGGAGAGAACGTGACGCACCACAGACAGACAGACAGACAGACAGACAGACGGGCACAGGTGAGGAATGCAGCGGCAGCCTACGAAGCCTACCTATCGCCGTTCCAAGGCCAAGTGTCTCAGGAATGCATTTTGTTTTTAAGAACAAAAAATAAATCTCATGACACAAGATGATGATCGGATGACGGTCGTTTGAGTGTGGCGGTCGAGCCCTAATTGACAAGATTTTACACATGAAAGAACCAAAAAAGGCCTACAGGTTCTGCAGATACACGGTACGTAATGTAATGGAACAAGGTGGAGCTGCTTTGCATTAGATTACCGCTGAACCTTTCAACTTTCCAGTGTCTAGCCTGATACTGTACCTGTTTGTTAACAAGTTAATTCCTTCAATTACACATACTGTACATAGGCCTACACCAAATAAACACTTCAAAACATATCAAAATGGGCGGTATTATTATAATGGACTATTTATGTGGAATAGTCTATATGCTAAAAATATGCATATAAAAATGTGCATGTAAGCTAGCCTAGAATTGTATTTTCCCCACTTGTATGTCATTTTAAACAAATACAACTGCTTGCACAAAATATTCACACTACAGCTAATTAGGTTACAGTATGCATGTTCTTTTTGGATGTCTTTTGCGTAAAGAGATGCAAAACCAAAACTGGATTCGTTTTCACATATTTATTACAAAACATACAGTTAACAGTTCACATTAAATAAATTATTTTACATAATAAATAGTGACCAATTTAAATAAATGTTATAAGCTCCCTGATCATAAGCTTTCTAAATACTCTCCTGCAAATTTCAATGTTCAACACAAATATATAATAGGCGATATATAAATGTTAACATTTATTTTGATTGTTCTGTATAATGGCAAAATGTAACACTAACAAATTCACATTATATTTTACATAACACACTTCAATCGTTCTTAACATTTGCAAAAAACCGATGATCATGATGAGACAACAACGATGCTTTTCCCAGCAATTAAATAGGGAAGGGATCCAAATTCTTGTATTCAAACAGAATTCAGTGATCCGTCTGATTTAATCAATGGTGTTGACTTGGTGCACCTAAAAATAGTGAACACTTAAAATTAGTACAGTGGAATGAAGATGTTAAACTAACATAATAATTGGACGCATTTATTTAATTATAGGGGGGGGAGAAACATTACACAGTCTCACCTTTTTCTGACGCAGCATGAAATTACCATGATGAGAAACATGATGGACACGGCCACGCCCACAGTGATGCCAATGATTTCTTCGTAAATAAACAGACCCTGGGACTTTGCCAGGAAGAGCAGGCATCGCTGGCCACTATAGAAAGGTGTGCACCTATAACACACACACACACAGTACTATTACCATTACTGTAAGGGCGCACAATATATTCACTCAATATCATTATCGCAATATAATTTCGAAAACGTAAGAGAATGCAATATTCTGAGAGATGCGTCCGTTGGCTGTGTGGCTTGTAGGCTTAGTTGTGTTTTCGACAGAAAAGTAAGACGTAAGGAAAACCGACACAATGGAGATGGAAGAGTGACCAAAAATAATGCCTCCTCAGCAGTTTGGAATTATTGCTGCTATTCATCTATTTTTACGCGTTTTCACATACGTTTTGTGTTAATGTTTTAAAAATATCAAGATTAATACCGATATTGAAATTTTCATGATCAATATCGCAATATTTTGTCAGTATCGTGTAACCCTACTGAGGTCATTTAGCAGAGTGGTATATCCAAGGTGAGCCACATACAGTGAGTTCAGTGTTAAGAAGCAGCCATCTTGCTCAAGGAAGGTTATATGTACAGGTAGGGCTCTTTGGGAATCAAACCCACATCCTTTCAGGTGTCAGTCGACCACTATACCCACTAGACTATCCCACTATACTCTCCACACACAGAAAACCACCACATCGCATTAAAATGATGGTAGCATAATTTAAATGCACACTTCTCGATTGTTTCTTTAGTCACATGTCCATCTGGGGAACCGTCCATCGAAAGTGTTTGAAAACGACTTTCAAAACATACGTGGCAGTTGATTGGATTAACCATTTGGTCGTTTTCGCTGTCGGCACACCTAAACCCCACCCGTATAGCTATAAACACGACACCGACTGGTAAGTCTAGTTGCTACTCGGACACATTTGTAATTATTCCTATAGGCTTTCCAGACTGATTCTCACGCCAAAATTAAACTGAGGCTACTTCCATGTAGGCTACAGTAGATGTCTGTGTGTTTACATGTGACCAGGTTTAGTGACTCACACGCATGAAGGCGTGTCCTCCTCTTGTAGGTACATACACTGCCCATCGTTTGCACAAAAGGTCAAGTGCTCCTCGCTACACGGCCGGTGCATTTTCAGGACTTGGGGCTCCTCCACAGCCTCTGCATGGAATGGAGAGGCAAATTATCAGTAACACTGTGGCACATATTTACAGTGCTCATTTTTGTAAATGGATCAATAACCAATGAGAGAAAAAAAAGGTATGAAAAAGGTACACAGGCGTCACTGGGGTGGTACCCTAAAGGTACAAAAAAACAGCTATGGGTTCGTATTTGTACTTACTAGTAGGAACGTGAGTGTACCTTTGAGGGTACACTTTTGTACTTTAAAATACACATTTCACTAATGTACCCTCAAAGGTACACTCATGTACCCATGGTGTACTAATAAATACATTTTACAAGTACAAACCTATAGCTGTTTGTACCTATTTTTTGGTACACATTTTTACCTTTATCATACCTTTTCCTCTGAGAGTGTATACTATCAGGAGGAGCAAGGTTCAAGGTTTGAGGCACCCACCACTGAGGAGCAGAGTAGACATCAGCCTAGGATCTAGCGTGGAGTTGACGGCTGAGTCGGCGTGGTTTGCGAGCGAGACACACTGGAATGGTATGGCCATGAGGACCAATGCTGTCAGCACTGAGGAAATAACTGCAACACAAAATGGATATTGATTCACTGATAAGTGAATGCTACATATTACGTCGTTACAATATTATCGCGTGCCTTAAATAATTTGCATTATCACGTTTAGGTTTATTTGTAGGCTATAGCTAGATCTTCTCAAGGTTATAAGACTGTTATTGATGGAAAGACAACGAGGCATATTCAAAGGTACTGCATGTGTGGTGTTCTCACGTTAACATCTGCATTGACAATGCCTTAAAGAACAGTCATTATGAAATGGTGTGCATGCAGTCAGTGGGTATGTTATCACGCATACAGTAGCGTATCGTTCACTATAGGTTGCAATAAACTCAGTGAAAACACTTCCAAATATGCCTATTAGATGCAGAGGCCATGATTTCACGTTCATTAGAAATATATAGCTTTAGCTCAAAATGTACAAAGTTTACTGTAATGTAGTGTTATTTTAAAACGCAAATAATTCAACACCAGCTCACCTTTCTGCAGACATGTGTTTCCATCTGTGACCATCTTGCCTTCTGTTTCAGTTACCTCCTGAGGTTAGGTATGTTCACGGTAGGCGTATGTATGGGATTTATAATATAAGCAAGGATGTCAAGCAGCCAATCACTATTGAATATTTCACAAATGAGAAGAAAAAAAAAAGAAAGAAACCAAATCATTTCACTTCCCTGGCTGCCTGCATGCTGAGACATGGACCTGTGTAGCAGTTCAACAGGTGTTTCCACCTGAGACACTTGAAATGATGCGTTCGGCAGGAACAGAAACTTAACACAATGGACGATTCCTGATCCCAAAAATGATGTGTGGGCAGCCTTCATCATACGCAATATAGACTTAGGAAATACCGTACATGGCCACTGGATAAACAGGTTCCATGGCAGGAGAATTGATAGGAGAGTTTGGTGCAAAGCTTCTCTTTTGATTGCACCGATGGTTTAACCTGACATGCCAGATGGATTGTTGCCACAAGTCCATCTGGGAAAGCCGTTCATTGAAACTGTTGAAGGGAAGCACCTTAATAAAAAACAAAAAAACAAAAAAACAAATGGGAGCGCTGCTATCACAATAGAAGAAGTGTGGAAACGACTTCTTCCTGGATGACTAATGATCCATTCCCTCCATAAGAGAGCAAGCTCTGGTGGTTTCGCTGTCAGCACATCAACCCACCGCACACCTAAGCCACGCCCGTATAGCTATCTATACAACGCTGATTGGTAAGTTCAGTCGCTACTCTGACACATTTCGCAATGATTCCTAGGCTTTCCAAACTGATTCTCGTTGCAAAATTAAACAAAAGCATGCAAGATTAGGATAGTCTCGGGTAGTTAGCAGTTAACATTGTCACTCAAAAGTGTATACTTACTGTAGTGGATACAGCACTAGTGCAGTGCCTTATTCACTTATTGCAGTCTTTTCAATTCATTTGCCTACTTATTCAACAGATTTGGACGACCTGTAAACAGCCAGACTAATGTCGTTTACATAAGTTTACTGCCCAATTTGGTCATGGAGTAATAGTAGTTTGTCGTCGTGCATGTTAATAAAAAACACCTCTTCTGTGAAGTAGGTGGGTCTTCTTGACGCAGTTAGCTAAGGCTGTGTCCCAGACTTTATGCAAATGAAGGCTGGCTCCCCGAGGCTAGATTACTGGTAATCTTTACAACTGTTACATTACACTTACAAACATTGACATTTTTGTGAAAGGTGGACTCCCACCATTGTGTTATAGCACTGCCAGCAGCGCTCAGAGCAAAGACAAGAACAAGATAAATAATTTAACGGGATAGCAAGTCATTCTGGAGAAAGCTTGTTATTTCAACAAGCTTTCTCTATCAAAAACACCTCTCCCTTTAATGCCAAAGCGCCGCCTCGCTCATTGGACACACATTGCCAAAGCTGAGACAATGATATGTGGTGCGGTCTGCACCATTTTGTCTATGTTCCCATATACACAGCCAGGGCTGTGTAGAAACACCAGATTTTTTTTTTTAGCATGCACACAGAAAGGTCAGCTACAGTAGTGGGCGATGAGGAGTAATCAGCTCAATTGGTAAAAGTGAATTATCTTACAATCGCTTACTTTGCATACTTCGCATATTTTGTATTTTCCTGTGAAGTGAACCTTATAAATCAAGTCGAACAACCTCCTTAATAAAATAAGTTGTTTACACTGTTAGAAAGTTAATGTATTAGACAAAACAAAAAAACATTATAGGAATTCAACCGCATAAAAGTTTATTTGATAATTTCCTTGTCCAGACAGTTTGTAATATTCAAAAGACTAAAAGAAATGGCTCCAGTAGAAAAAATAGTAATCTTAAATCTTCAAACATGAGCTCTCTAAATAACAAATACATAAATTAATAAATAAAATAAAAAATATCTAATTAACAAAATGCATATGAAATACATTATGTCTTCCTTCAAGAGGTATGGTGTTGTATGAAATATGCATATGCATAGTATGAAATAAATGTTTGCAAATATGTGTGTTACATATGCATTCATGTATGGGAATGAATATGTGCATATTATTCATAAATTTAAGTAGCTTGTGTGTGTGTGTGTGTGTGTGCGCGCATGGGAATCATCATCATTCATAAAATGTATCCATTGTGTTTTTGTGCATGTGTTGTATGCATGTATGGTAATGTATCATGTGCATATCGTTCATAAAGTGTGTGTGTGTGTGTGTGTGTGTAGTGCATGTGCATCATTCATAAAATGTAATATATTTTTGGAGCGAGTGTGTGTGTATGTGTGTGCGTGTGTGCATGTATAAATCGCATAGCCCATTCATTAAACCTTTCCGTTTTGTTTTAGAGTGTGTGCGAGTGCATGCGTGTGTGTGCGTGCGTGCGTGTGCATCTAAAGCGTCAGTGCGTTCCTGGCAGCAGTCACAGTGTTCTTCATCAGCATGGCTACCGTCATTGGCCCCACCCCTCCAGGAACTGGCGTGATGAAGCCCGCCCTCTCCTTCACACCTGCAGCGAGCCAAAGATGGAGGAAGGCATGGGTCCTGCTACTTCCGTCCATTAGCGCTACGTCACATGAGCAACTTGTGATGACCGTCTGATAGAATCTTTGGGCCCCACATCAACAGGGTAGTGAAAATACAATTCTTTCCTCTTAGAAATATAGTCAAGCACCATCATTTTTAAATAAAAAAAATATAATAAAACAAATGCAGAAACATGTATTTGTGCTTTTGTATCTATCCGACTCGACTACTGTAAATCGCTGTTCACCGGCCTCCCAAAAAAATAATCTATTGGGACACTACAGCTCATTCAAAACTCTGCAGCTAGCCTTGTGACACCAGCTTGATCTAGCAAGCTCCAATTTCATTTTGCCGTGAGTATCAGTTTGGGACCCTCTCCCTCAATACAAAAGCATTGTCCCCCGATTAGATCAAAGACCAGCAGAAGATTTTCTGGAGATGACGACGACAGCAAATTTCGTACATTTTGGGTTTTACTGGTGCTCGTCTAAATGATTTTCAACAGTCTGATTGGGTGAGATAAGCGTACGTAGCCCTATCGTATGTAAGGAAGTATGATTTAAACGTGTTAGCACCGCCTTTGTGACATACGTGTTTGAACTTAGGGGTTCCACACTGATAAATCAAATGCAAAGTCAAATTGACATATCCCAAGCCTCGCCCCTTTTTTCATGTCCTTCAATAACAGTTGAGCATTTTTTATATCTGACGGAACCTTCCGTCAACTATCTGTTTTCCTGTAATGGCTATCTATGGTGTTTTGTCCTACCTAGTTACAGTAACTGGGTAGGATAAGTAATAGGGGCGAGGCTTGGGATAGGTCAAATGCAGCTTGCGAGATCAGAATGGTCTCGCAAAGATAATGTTTACACCCATGTGATTAGACAGCAGACAGTAGGCTACAAACATAGCACATGCAGTACGTACAGTAGGTATGTATGTATGCATGTATACATATGTATGCATGCAAGGTAAAATAGCATTTACCCTCAAAGTCCACGTCCCCAACGAGCCGTAGCTTCCCGGTGTTGGGGTCCTGGATGCGGTTTATGCCCACATCAATGACGGCCGCGCCTTCTTTCACCATATCGGCTGTGATCAGCCTGGGAACCCCTGGGAATGCACACAACAAGCGGACACACAGTTAATCACATGACTGTACTGTACCAGAGAAAGAGTAGACCTGCCACTATGATACGTTTGAATGGAGCTCTATGGGAGAATTCTGAAATAGCTAATTTGACAGTTGGAAGCACATATCCCGCCCATCCCCCCCAAAGGAGCCAATAGTCTGCTTTAGAACTGCAAAGCATTAACCTATTTAACCAATCGTGTGGCTGCACTGATGCAAGCCAACTGTTGCGCATTAAATAGAAATATAACTTGTAGGAAAAAATGCTTTTTAAACCTTATATTAGGGCTTAGACACCAAATGTTTTAAGCGGTTCATAATCAGATTTGACTCACGATTGTATGCCGATTTTAATGTCCTGGGGACTATTGAAAGTGCAGTAATGACTCTCTCCCCAGGAACTTCAATACGATCTTCATAATTACTGCCCGGGGTGTTTCAAAGATGGCCGCAAGTGGCGACACTTGCCTATACATGATACATAAGAACTCTGAGTGTACTCTGCAGTCACAGATAGACATTACCAGCTATAGATAAGTAATGACTTTATTAATGATTAGGGAAAACTATACTGAAGAAGATGAAGACAATTGGGTATAAATGAACAGTCTAGGTTTGACAAAATGGCATAATAATTACAAGCTATCAACCTAAAATGTATCTAGACATTGTGTATGTTGATAGCTCAATCGGGGTCAATTGTTAACTATAGGCATCATTATGTTTCTCTGCTAATTACCCACGTCTCATTAATTATGGGCTTATACCAGACCACATTTCGCAAAAAGAAATGTTCAATGTCAGAAGCAAATCGCAACAGTGTTGCTTGAATCTGCGGCTGATGGAAGCCCCTTCCTCAGTCACCACATAAACGCAAACCAGCGTTTTATTCGTGTGCATCAGTTCACCTGAAAATGGGTATTTTAAACCTTCTTCAAATATCTACAGAAATCTACAGAATCCCCATTGTAAGATTTAAATTAAATAAACAAAAATACATATTTACAAAACCTGCACATTGTACAACACAAACCCAAACAAACTCCTAGTTGCAAAAACAAGATCCATGACTGAACTTTAAACCTTAAAAATCACACAATTGCCAAACAACTAAAATAAAAATGAATTGTTCCCAAATGTCATAAATGCAGGTGTAGCAGGAAGGAAAGGGAGAGTGTGATTACGCAATATGCACCGCTGTAATACAAGAATCAGTGCATTGGGTAATGGGTACCAGAAAAGTGGGAATTTGTTCCAATGAAGGACAAGGTGCTTGATGATTCATAATATAGGCATGGCTCTAAGATAGTGATCACACTATTAAAGCCTATACATCATAGCATAGTTTCCCCTAAACTGCACCTTCATTACCTTGTCACTACAATATCATCTAACAAGGTCATTGTGGCGGTTTGTATGGGATTACCTCATCCCACCATACCGCAACATGACAATAATAAAAGAAAACTGAATATACACTCCTGGATTGCATTATTGCATAACCCAATTATGTTAAAGGGAGAGAAGAGAGCGAAGGCATGTATAAAGGTTTTCTAAAGTATTGTTTTGGGATATGTAGAGAGGAATGACCCTTAAATAGCAAGCAAAATGATATAGAAAAAGGACAAAAATTCAGATTGAACATTTTAAATTTGCTCTGAAATACACTCAAGCCGTCAGATCATGTTTAACTATCCCAGACATAATATCTGCTCAGTGACAATGTCCTTAACAGATCCGGGAACCGGGTGGGCCGTTGTGAGGCATGATGGGGTCTAATCCCATTACCTGCAGCTGCGATGACGATATCAGCCAGAAGGCTCAACTCCTTAAGCTGCTCTCGGGGGGTGCAGCGGTGGGCTACGGTGACGGTGGCATCGCCTGGGGAAGGGTTATACCATTATATAGAGGAGACAGACCACTTAGACAGTCCTTAATAGAACTCTATGGGAGAAGTACCAGTGACATTATATAGTATATAAAGGAGACAGACCACTTAGAGAGTCCTCAATAGAACTCTATGGGATAAGTACCAGATACATTATATAGAGGAGACAGACCACTTAGAGAGTCCTTAATAGAACTCTATGGGAGAAGCACCAGTGACATTATATAGAGGAGACAGACCACTTAGAGAGTCCTCAATAGAACTCTATGGGAGAAGCACCAGAGACATTATAC
>JAODLL010037313.1:0-21818 GCA_026546735.1 Forbesichthys agassizii
ATTTTATGACCAATTCATGCAAAACTCCACGTAATCCCAAGGGGTTCACATACTTTTTCTTGCAACTGTATATAATAATACTTGCTTGCCCCCATATTCTAACTTATAATAGTGATAATCAATAATGGTATAACAGCCTTCATTTCTTAGAACAGATATAGACTGAAGGAAGTTCTTGATTTCTGGCCATTTTGAGACTGTAATCAAACCCAAAAATGCTGATGTTCCAGATAAGATGTACAGTTTTATTTCGTCTTAATCAGCACATTTTCAGCTGTGCCAACATAATTGCAAAAAGCTTTTATAATGATACATTTGCCTTTGTAAACTGATAAACTTGGGCTGCATCCGAATACTCAGTATAGACTACCTTTGGTGGTACCTACTACCCAACCGTTAGTCTAGTATGTTCTATGAGTAAGCGAGCGAGTAGTAGGGACACAATTCAGATATACTCAACTTCCATCTCACCTGTCCTTTGACCCGGATGTTTGTTGCAAAAACTCACCTCAATAGCGACATATTTAAAAAAAAAAAACGACTCATATTAAATTGTCTTTACTTTGGAGTGATAGTATGATTATGATACTTACATTTGTACATCGCCGCACCTTCGCTGCTTGCTCCCATCATGTTATATTTTATTTACCGCTATTTATCTCCTTAGATTTTTTTTCTGGATAGTGCCCAACTGACTTATGGGATAGCTGAGTGTAGAACATTTGTACACTACGGAGGTAGTGTACTCGCCAGTGTAGTGTACACCACTCGACTACTACCAACTGCTTACTGAGTATTCGGACATACTACTAATTGAGACGTACTGCTTTTTGCCTGCTATATAGTAGACAAGTACGGGTATTCGGATGCAGCCTTAGATTATCTGATACAATGTGCTGCTAGAACACATGGGTGATGGCTGCTGAAAATGTACCTCTGTATGTGTATACTGTATATTCCAATAATTGTCAGCTTTTTCAAAATAATACATAGTTAATGTCAATTTCGACATTAACTATGTCTGCACTGTGTTTCTGGTTAATTTTATATCATTTTAATGGACCAAACCTATTTTCTTTAAAAAAAAAAAAAGGACATTATAGTAAATGTATGTTTGTGTTAGCTACCTTAAGCTCAGCCTTTTGTTTCCTCAGTGCCTCTACCGTGTATGTAATCTCCTGCCATGACTCTAGCCTGTCATTGGCCATCTTAATGAGAGGATCCACCCCTTTCTTGGCCTCCAGCCAATCGGTGGAATCCTGCAGCATGTTGTGAAGCTGCTTTGTCCTATCAGAGAGCTTGGTCTGGGAGTCCTCCCAGTGGGCCTGCAGCCTGTCAACTATGATGTGGGAAAGAAAAAGAAAACTGTTAAAGCCCAGGGCCCTCATTAATCAATATTCAAGTATGAATAGATATGTGCGTAAACCATGCGTACGATCGTTTCTACGCAAAGAGTGGGATTCATCAAGTTATACTTGTACTTGAGTACGTGCGTAAATGTACCTATACCTACGACCATGCGTACACACAGGACCTTGTGGTAGAAAAGTCGACCTGCTAAGGAAATACCATCCACCAAATGGAAAAGGGATTGGCAGAACTAGACAAAATAATAATAAACTGTTAAGAAAAAATATCAAATATGATTTTTTCTTGTAGGCATATTTGTTTTCTAGACACTTAGCTACTCATACTTATCTCAGTATACTACTGAATTCATAAACATCAAACTATTATTCTTAATTGAATAATATACTTTATCAATACAGAACATGTTTCTTTTCGGCTTGCAGAGCATTGCTGGCAAAATAATTCATTGTTAAGAAATATCTCTCTCTTTGGCACTAAGGTAGTACGCCACTCAACTACTACCAACTGCTTACTGAGTATTCGGACATACTACTAATTGTGACGTACTGCTTTTCACCCACTTTCCTATAGTTCTAGTTAGTTTTCAGTGAGATTTGTGATTAATATGAGTTTTAAAATGATTTGCATTTTGGCCATGTTAGTGTCAGTGTGTCTCAAGCAATATTTTATTGTTGTTGCACCATGACAAAGTTATACACTAAAAGACTATAGTATATACTGACGTGACAATATAACTTATGTCAACTCGGCAGTTTTCTCTCATGTTTTCTTCCTACTGCATATTGCAGCAATATTTATGGTGTTGTTATATCATTTTAACATTGGTTGTTACTCATAGCTAACCTCCAAAATGTATGGATTGCTTTGTTAACACTTCTGTGATCCAAAGTCATATTTCTGCAACCCAAATTTTTTTTTTTCCTTTGATATCTTCATGTCAGATTTCTTTATTGTCATACATCGAAATTCAGGTGCACTCAAAGAGCTGGCTCAATATAAAAATACAGTAAAATATATAAAATAGACGTTAAAATAAATGTATACATAAAGCAGGATGAACTGCTTGTTTGTGTAAAAACTGCACAGACATAGATTAATGCACTCAAAGTTATGCTAGCTTTAGGTTTGCTTTCAGTTCAGCTATTAGTGACATTTCTTAGAGCTTTAAAGGAAACAGAAGGGACAGGCTGAAGCCCACTACAGATGGCAATGGATGTCCTACTGAGCTGTGTTTTAACATAAAAAGTACAGTATTGTATACACAGTATACATTGAACAGCCCGAGCGCTCTTCCGTGTTACATGAGGACACGCATTTTGTAGTATAGGCCAGGCCTTTAGAAAATGGTTAGTTAAAGTGGAATGCTTTTTTTATAATCTGTGTGTGTGTGAGTGAGAGAGAGACATACTGCGCTCAGTGATGGCATTGCGGGTGTCCTGGTTGCTGGTCTTGTTTTTTAAGTTTTGGGCTGCAGTAATCTGCCTTTCCAGTTGGGGACGACGCTGGGCCATCTCTTGCAGGGACACCTAAAATATCACACACACACAACAATGCTTTGTCTAGTAATTGACAAATTTCACATACATCATAAAATCATCAAAGAGGAAGATTTTTTTAATATATTGAAATACATACTGTAAATATATAAATAAATCATAAATCAAACAGGCACACTTCAAATTATATGACAAATATGTATACTAACAGCAGTATACAAACAATCTCAAAATAATTAAACAAATATTTAAGAGTGATTTTAAATGGTGGCTAGGATCATAGAATTACAATAATAACCACATCATATGACCAGGTGTCTGTCTGTGAGATTTGACCTTGAGCATGTTGATGTTGCTGTTTATGTCATCCAGGTCAGCAACCACCACTCGCTTGTTCTGCACCATGTGATCCAGCATGGTAAGCCAATCAGTGAGCTCAGCCCAGGATTTGTTGAACTGAGCCAAAGCTGCAGGTTCTGCCTGGGAGCTTCTTAACAGAGATTCATCTGGAACACACACACACACACACACACACACACACACACACAGACACGCACACAGACACACACAGACACGCACACAGACAGCAGTCAACTGCTGTATGCCATCTTGGCCTTTTTATCCATGTTCTTAACCTAAACCAGACGACAGACGTAAATCTGGACTGGGCTCATCCAAAAAGTTATCACCAGCAACAAGGTTTTTCTTATGTCTGTTATCATTATCTCTAAATATTGTAGATGTAAAGATTATAAAAAGGTAAGCCCCAAGATTTATTTATGGCTTGTTTTCGTAGGAAATAGTGAATTACATTTAGTGGCACATCTTTTAAAGGGGTCAAATTCTGCTACTTTCCTATACGTTGACACAGTTCCTTGAGGTCTAAATGCAATATACTGTATGTAACATGCTTATGTGAAAATACAATATAGATTATTCATAAGAGCTTAATCCAAATACACATGCTCTGACACAGTGATGCAACCATATCACTCTGTAAAGCCCTTTTTACACAGCGTTCTCAAGGCATAATACTGTGCCTTCATTCTGCCTCACCGCTCCATGGAACGGGTACGGGAGGTGGATTTATGGGCTCATTGTTTGCCTCGACGGCGTGCCATCGGGGCTGCGGGCAGTCACACAGATACACACGACTTAACTAAAGGAATACTGTAGCTCAGCTCAGCCTGGAACAGCACTGTGACATTTCACTGGAGCCATGTGTATACACATAGGCACGGTCGTATTTCATGAATGAAGGTTATATGCTAATAGCTGATGTGTCTGCAATCACAACATTCGTTCTTCACACACACACACACACAATAAATAGGCCAATACAGTTCTCAATGGCAGAGTAATAGGCTACTGCATTCAAATCAACAGGGAAGGCTAGGCAACAGCTTTCTGCTGTGAAACATCTAGACATTTATGAGGTGATTTGGTTTGGCCTTGGTAGAGGTACAGTATGCTACAGAGCTGTGTAGTTGCTCTCCGGGTTTATCAAATGCTCAAAAGTCTTACTGGCTTTCTGGGCTGCCAGAAGACCCATCCGCTCCTTATGTTGCCGTAGCAACTCCAGAATCACTATCCAGTCCTCTTTCAGCTTAGCAAACTTGACCTGTGGACACATACACACACATACACACACACACACACAGGCACACAGTTTATGCTAAATGCCATGTATTCTGAATAAGAGAATGATGACAATTTAAATCCTTGATTTCCTGACCTTGTCTGGTTGGTTGGGAGGATTATCCTTGTAAAGCTGATTGGCTCGTTCCAAAGCGGATTCCACCTCTTGCTGCTTGACATGCACTTCATCTATGAGCTGTGCACACACCAGGGAGCGGCAGACAGACAGTGTATGGTCAGGGTTGTCTCCAGGACCCAGGTGTGGTGTGTGCAGGTGTGTGGGCCAGCACTATACCTTGGGCTCCACATCATTCGGGCGCTGCTCCAGCCTGCTTCTGGTGCTAGAGGCCCAGGTTGACAGGTCCTCCAGCCGGCCCTGGAGCCTCTCCAGCTCCCGGAGAAGACGCGCCATCTCCAGCTGCCGCTCAGGCAGATCTCTGGACACCTAAACACACCCGCCACATCCATTTACTGTGCATTTGTATTCTGTGAATATGTGCTCATGAGGAGGTATGGGGTTCAGGAGCTTGCTCAAGGGCAATGCGGCAGGATGCCACATGTTTAACTGACATATTCAAACCTGTAGCATAGTGGTAATACATGAATGGTAACGCTACACGTAAATGGACGTAAATGTACATAGCGCTTCTCCAACCTTCCTGACACTCAAAGCGCTGTACAGTATAGCCTTACATTCACACACATCCACACACAGCAATGCAAAGTGCCACCTGACCACCAGGAGCAGCTAGGGCTAGGTGTCTTGCTCAGGGACACCAGTGACCTTTTGACCATCTGACTATGTAACAGTATTGTTTGTTTGACCTTTATTTTACTAGGGAAATCAATTCACAACTTATTTAAAATGAAAGCCTAGCCAGATACATAGTTCTCTAGTGGGGAAGGGGAAATATTGAAAACAAATACATGGATAAAAGGAAATGCATTACATAATGCAAAACACAGTCGACATGAATACACAGGACAACATACATAACAGAAAATAAACAAGAGTTTTTCGCTTTACATGTTACTGGAATTAGGAGAACATAACAGCAGTATGCAGAAGTGACCAAGACACATCAGGACAGCTGTGAGTGAGAATAAGCGTTGAATGTTTGTAGGGGGATGAGGATGCCTAGTGTCTGTTTGTGTGTCCTCAATGGAGCGTCTGTCTCTAATAGCAGAGTGATACAGTACATCCAAGTGAGCCAGAGAAACCTTTCCTGTCAGTCTGTAGACAACGTAACCGTAATCAAACATGTAAAAATGTCATTTCAACCAGGGTAAGTTTAGCCACAGAGGTGAAGGGTTACGGTACAGAAAACCAAGTATAGATCTAATTCTGGCCTGCAGCTTTGAGATGTGTAGTGTAGAATGAATGTTGATTGTCCAGCGAAATACCCAGGTACATGTAAGATGTAACAAAATCAAACTACTAATAGTAGGTGCCTACAATAAATACTAGCAAGTAATAACCTAAATAGCATTTTGGCGTTATGTTGTTATCAGTCACAGCAGCAGTATTAGCAGTATTGCTAACAGGACAGTATCATTCAGGAGCGCTAGCGGCGTTAGCGTTAGCTGACCTGTGCCCAGCGGGTGTTGATGGCCCTGATTTCTCTGTGTTTGTCAGCAGGAAGTGTGACCTGTCTCTGTCTGAGGTTGAGCTCATCCACTGCCCTCTTCTGAGCAGGCAGCTCGTCCACACGCACCTGCACACACGCACACACACAAACACAGGGGTCTGTCATTATTGCTACTAATGGAGCTAGGCTGCGCGATGTAGCACTACTGTACCTGTATCCTCTCCAGGGTGTCTCTGAGGTGCTGTGGCTCTGCAGGCACCGGGGGGATAGCCAGCACACCCTCTGCCTGCTCCAGCCACCTCACAACCGACCCCATGTCCTCCTGAAGCGCCCTGGAGGCGGTCGTGGCCTCCGCAGACCTGAAGGGGGCGACAGAGAGATGGGTGAGCCAATGGTTCTACAGTGCAACCATTTCCCTCGCAAATGGGAACGTGTGTGCAAACATGAAAAAATACTAGGCGCGTGACTTCTAGCCACTATCTTAACAGCTCAAATGTGCGCAATTATGCATTGTTATGAAGTCCCCGTGGCATGCACAATGACAGTCATGCCGTGCACTCTAAAGTTGCCTGTTCCAAACATGGTTCCAAAGAGGGTGAGTGCGTTGTGTTACGTTACCATAACTACACTCCACCCACATACATAGATAATTATGTTCAGCTGTTCGAATCGGGTCTCGAAGCTGAACACAAACATTTTCCATATTAGCTACCTTGTCATCATTGCTAGCGTACAAGTGAACTTTTACAACGTTTGTTCGACAAGGCACAAGCAAAACAGGTTTTAAAAAAAGTATGGTTAGTGGTGGATGCATGACTGCTATCATGCCAACCAGCGTTTAAATTGTACTGTGCAATTAAGGTAATAACCTGTTTTAAGAACATGTCTGTATAACTTTTCAAGATATTTCATTCTAAATTAGGCATTAGGCATTAGGCAAATTAGCATAGTCGTTTTGGTTGTCCTTCTCTACTTTCAATACCTCCACATAAAATATGGAAACATTAGCCTACTGTAGAAGTTCTAACATTAATGAAATGTGGGAAAACATCTATACAATGGCCTATGTTTAAATTACAATTTTGAGCAAACCTACTACAAAATATGTGATGATCAAAGGTCAAACATGATAATGTAGGCGTAATCATCTCTCCAGTCAAAAACCAAGCCATTCATACATAAGCATAATATAGAGATTAACATAATAATTGCATAACGGTGACCCATTTTGCTTTCACATTAATTTAATTTCGACTGCGCTCATAAAAAATTAAACTTCGAGCACATGCTCTCCAAAGTCAACGTAGAGCCCTGGGCGTGGCACAGCGAGGACAGGCGCGGCCCTACGCACCTCCTGCGGTGCTCCTGCAGCCTCTGGCACGTGGCGGCCCAGCGGGCACTCAGCTGGCTCAGCTGGGAGCGCAGACGGGCGCAAGCATCCGGGGTGTTCTGCTGGGCCATGTGCTCCCCTGCTGAGGTCACCCGTCCCAGGAGCTCCTCCTGGACCGGGACCATGTCGCTCAGGTCCTGTAGGAAACACACACACACACACATGCTGCATATTAATTACATGGGAAACACACTCATTCATCACCACACAGATACTTGTCAGGAGTCAGTGTTATCACCATGACAACTCTGCTTAAGATGAAATACATAATTACAATAGCTGTATTTCATAACATTTTATTAAGGTTTAGAAATGGGCCTATAAATAAATAAGCCATGCAGCACATTAGACACTGTGATTTAGTCTTTTGATACTAGGAATAACCCATTATTTCTGTTATATCATTCATTATCTGCTATTACATTCTGTTTAGATGAAGCAGGAAGGAAGGTAGGAATGTTTGGTATTGTTTTTTCTCCTTTTTCACAATAACAGGCCTATTATCTATATGTCTGACCTAGAGTGAGGTCTAGCATTTAAAAACTGAGATTATAGGAAATTGTTAAAAGAGAATTGTGTTAGAATAAATAAGGGTATGTATAGTTACTCATTTTTATAGGAATCTCTGTTGTATTGAAATATTTTTAGACGTAGCAATATGCAGGGAAGTGTGTGTGTGTGTGTGTGTGTGTGTGTGTGTGTGTGTGTGTGTGCAGTGCTTGAAAATAAGTGCCAGTACTCCTTTTTCACTTGTCTATCATGAAGATGTTGCAATAGAGCATAAAAACATGCTCCGTATATTCTTAAAGTGTTTATGGATTGAGTAGACTACATACACAGTAGGGATTCTGTACTGGGAATATACTGTATAATAGAGTATCAAAACATGGAAACTGTATTGTCTCGTGATCCCTGTCCGGTTCTACTCTTGTCTTGCTCAGTGTTTACATTGTATCAGGCCTGTGTGTCTCTTACTCCCTGCCCTGTGTGGCCAGTCTCGTATCCAGTTCATCTTGTCTGATGTGCTGCACCTGTTCCTTGTTGTTGTGGTCCAATGGTCTGTCTTGTCTATATACACCCTTGTGTGTCTTTTGTACTTGTCGCTTATTGAATGGGAACACTTGCGTGTTGATCCCTAGCGCATAGCTGTTTTCTGTAAATTGCCTGCTTTTTCATTAAATGTTGCTTTGTCAATTTTACTTCTGTCATGTTTCTTTTTGGTGCCTGTCCGTCGTTAGCGAAGATAGACCTGGCGTGTTGTCACTACTCAGTCGGCAGCATTTCTGACTGAGTCTAAGTTTTAAAAAGACTATCACAGAATGGCATTTTTTATTATTATTTGGTTTTGGGTTATGCCATGCTCAGGTTATTTTAAAAGCTGCAAATAATTGTAGCTTTTAACATACGTTTCAGATATGTTTAGGTCTTCCTTTGCAAGTTATATGATGTTTGCTAACTGCTGGACGTTAAAAGTCAAATGCCGGCACACATTGTGAACGTCAACTCTGGCCAAACAATTTTACTTATCAATGAATAAGAGTGCCAAAGTTATAAAATGAATACCGACATGTGTAGCTGTACTCTGACTAAAGAAAACTGGTATGGAAACATCACAGGAATTTACGTGGCTTTAAATTTCCCCTGAGTTATGCGAGTGCGCTATGTGCTAGTATATAAAGCAAGCAATAGCTTGCATTCAGTAAAGTTATTACTTTACCTGTTACAGTCACTGTTATCCAGCGAGAGTATACTGTACGTGCCTTAGAAAAAACCGGTACGTTTGCAACATGGCCTATGAGTTAATCATAGACCGCGGTAGGGGAGAATATCAAACGCCATAATTTGTATCATAGGGACCCAGAAGTCCTTATATGGGCATGGGCGCCTCGTAAAATTACGTTTAATCTGAGCTGGCCTAGTCACAGACAGAACAGCAGGCAGGTGAGAAAAAGAACAGGTGAGCGTCAATAGTAACCCTCTGGATGCGTAGTGCCCTCTGGGTGTGTGTGTGTACGACTGCATTCGTGTGGGCAGCCGGTGCGTCAAATTACAAGGTACCACCTGTTCCCGCTCCATGAAATGTGTGCACAACACACACACACACACACCCAGGACTACCTATTCTGAAATGCGACCACTTATATTTCGATTGAACCAAACAAGACTGTGATTATTCCTGTAAAACACAACTTTACAGGCATAATGACACTGACAATTCCCCCTCTAAAATCCTGACTAAAAGCTCTATTTTTCTTAGAAAAATGAGAATTGTCAATTCCAGTGACATAATATTGTTAAATAAGACAAAGTTAACACCAGGAATACATGCAGAGTGGGAACTACATCTGGTTCATGCAAGTTTATGTTTGGATATCATAATGTGCGTATCAGAGCATATGAGCGGAGTGGAATAGTGAGAACCTCAGCTCCTCGCTCACAGAGCTGTTTAGCTGTTGACCCCCGCTCAAAGCCACATCAGGCCAGTCCGCTCAATGCAGTTTGCATCATGCTCCACTAAAAATCGCTATATATCTATAAAATACAAATTCATTAGACCTACTTTGAATGATAAGTCGAATTTGTTTGAATATTTGGCTATATTTACTTGACACTTTTGTTACAAGTTACCGTAGCCTATTCAACTTGCTAACCTTTTTCTTTCTTCCCAGTGTGTTCACGAAGCACACTTTTGTGTTTTCGAGAGATGTCTATTTAGATTCCAATGCTTCAGACTCGTGGGGGTGAGCGGAGCGAAATTGGAGCGGGACATAGGGTGATGCTCCATTCTTTAAAAAATGCTGCGCTCTGTCCCAAATCCGCCCGCTCGCGCTCCCCACTCACTTCCGCGCCACTCCGCTCACACGCGCTGGTGCGTATTGAGGCTGCAAATAAGACGAAATTGTGCAATAGGAGGTAAGTTGTGCTAGATATATAAACAATATTTACCAGCTTGTTTGCTTCTACAGCTAACGTATTGGAATAGACCTCGTGACTAATACTTTAAGTTCAGTTCGTGTTGCTAGCGGTGGCCATGCGGTAGGAAAATCCATTAGTTAGTAGGTAATACAAAACAAAACACACAAAAAAAATCATGTTCTTTTTTTGTTCGTAATTTATTTACATGTTCAGTTCAGTTTTCGACCGCCACTGTACTGTAGCGGTATCTGTACCGGCCATTATATATATATATATATATATATTATATCCAATAGTCAGTAAGCTACCGGCAGGTAAAAAGCAACAATGTGGTCTTTAGAGAAGTAGGCTGCATAATCTCGCCAGATCACCATTCACCATTCCACGAATCACGTGTTTGGCGTGTAGTCCGTTCAAAGATGTTATTTCCTCTCTGATCCGTTTCTCTGTGCGTCTCTCAAATTGACCGGGATGCTCTCAGCATATGTGGTTCCTTCCGAGTGACACTTTCTATCGGGCAATCACTTTTTGTCATGACACCGGCAATATGGAATACTGCATGCATTATCAGATAACGAGTATATTCCAGAACCAGCGACACAAAACCTCATTCCTGCACAAGTTTCGTACAGACTGTGAAATGCGACTCCTCAATGTATGTGGATCCGAGAGGGCACAGAGACCGCGAGGGCCTTGAGCAACCTATGGACGCAAAATGCTGGTGGGCTGCGGGCCAGCGCTCAAGGTGCACCACGCGGTCACGACTCAACAGCATGCTAAAGAAAACATAACCACGTGGACAACTTTCATTGCATTTAATTTAATGTTGTACATGTTACCGCACAGACTGTAGCCTATACTCTCACTGATCCAAAGCCGGCAAGACTGTAAACGGTTGGACATGAGTGTGGATACCTGGACTAATCAGAAATATTACTCATTTATATATTCACCACATTGTCTTAATATATAAATAAAGTAGGCTATGTTTATTTAGAGACTGTTAATACATATATATTGTGGTTCATGTACATGGTTTGTTTACTGTCCTGTTCTCATGGTTACCTCAAAACCAGACGTATCGCTTCTGTGACTCTGCAGTAGATTTGCCTTTCACATGAGAGGCGGGACGAAAACCGGGATGCCAATTCCCACGTGTAAAGCCCTCTACCTTGTCAGATTGTCCTACTACCATAGCAAAAAATTATTAATTTGGATGTGTAATTTATATCCCCGGATTACTTTAAAAATACTAATACAAAATAATTGTATTAACCATGGTTAATAGACGGGAAATTATGGTAGAATATTATCAAAATACTACTAGATTTTGACAGGTCAAACAAACACACACAGGTGTAGCTTTCAGGGGGACATACGGGATGCATTTTAAGCCACTGTGTTTGTTTACCTTTCAGAAATAAAAACAGTTCTATCAGAAAATGTACCAATTGGTTTTGAAATTCAACAGAATGCAGGAAATGTTTGATACTTGATGAATTTCAGACCCCAGACTATCCCCTCCCCTCTGAATGAAGCCTATTTAAAGATAGGCCTACACTGACATGCGTTTTTAGAAGTATTTGTATGTGGCATTATTCTTAGGTGCTGAGCCACAGGTCTGATCTAATCCCCTAATATACACAAATATACTGTACTGTATAGAATATAGTATTTTGTTTTTAACAACATACTGGCAAATGGAACACAACATTTGTGGTTGTACTGTATCTGTGCCATTTGGGGTGTGTGTGTTACCTTAAGATGCTGTCTGTGTGTAGATGGGTCCGCCTCAGACTGTTTCAGAGTGTTCTCTGCATCTGCCAGCCATTCTTCCAGAGCCTTCTGGTCTGAGAGGAACTTCTGCAACTTGGAGTTGGAGTTCTCCCAACGCCTGGACATACACACACACACAGTCACACAGCCAAGAGGGTCAAAAAAGGAATGACATGCTTGCCTTCTTTTACAATCGTACTATTCTGATCCACCAACATGTTATATCCTCTACCAATCCATTCATCCATCCATCCACTCACCTACCCATCCATCAACCCACACACCCATCCATCCATCAACCCACACATCCATCCATCCATCCATCCATCCGTCCATCCCTTCCTCTCTCCCCTTCCATACTTGAGTCTGTCCTGGTACAGTTTGACCAGCTTGGACCAGTTGGTGGTCAGCACCATGGCTGTGTCTTGAGTTTTCTGGACCTCCAGCGACCGAGCTGCTGAGGCCATCTCCTGGCTCCTGGCCAGGGCCCCCTCCACTGGGCCCTGGAGCTTCTCTATGCTCCCCTTCACCTCCTGATAGGGAGAGAACAGGAGGAGAGCCAGTCACATCCATTTGATCTACATTCAAACAATATACTGCATTTGTTACAGTGAATACATTCATTTTCCAATTCCCATTAAAAGGTATAGTCAGCTATTGCAAGCTAACTGTAAGTATGTGTATGTGTAATACACATTTTGCCTTTTGCTATTTTACCATTCTCTGTGCAAGTACTATGCATTTAGGCATTGCTTCACAATGCGTTTCGATGTGTGCGGTGGTGTTTAGATTTTAACTTGAATTTAGCAAGCGTTCTCGAGTGTGCTATCTGTTCTGTTTAATGTGCTTCCAGCTCCCCACATGTCCTCTATGATCACTGTGCACACACACTGTAACTGACTGGGAGTGAGTAGTGAGCGAATGGTAGCCTCTCAAAGGCTCGCAACTCAAACTATAACAACAATGCTTCTGTCATGGTATTATCCCGGACACAAATCAGGGGCTGTAACATTTAAGTATCTCAAAATGAATACATTAAAACACAAAATGTAGATGTATTTAATAAATGAAAGCTGTCCGTGAGTCCAGGCTGTGCACAGTATAGTATGTGTTGACAGTCTCTGTGTATGTGGCCAAACATTCAGTTGGTCTCATACAGCGTGGGTTGGCCAGTGGGTCGAGTGAGGCCCAGAGAGTGTTTCTACCTTGAGGCACTGTTGTTGCTGTGGCAGGTTATAGTACACAGCAGGCCAGTATTCAGGAGAGTTGAGCTTGAAATCTGCCTCTGACACTGCACGCAGCAAAGCCTGCAGCTCTGTTAGGTACTCCTACACACACACACAAATACAGTGCCACACACAGGCACCCGCATACGTGCACGCACACAAAAAAATCAATGGCATCATGAAACATGCACACACACACACACACACGTTCAGAATGAGGAGAGACAGAATTAAGTGTAAACAAAGATACTTACAAACATAAACATACAAGCTGGATAATAATTAAAATCTATAGGTATTTATAGTCACATGGATTTCTATTTGACATAAAAATAATGTAAAATAGAAGCTAAATCCCTAACATTATTTAATTTGTCTGAAGCAGGGGGAAATATAGATATACATTTTGTTTCTAAACCGTATAAACAGATGAAATCATATATTAGTACTTCTGAAAACTCATTTATAAAACTATACTAAAATGTCAATTATGATAATATTCAGGCCTCAATTCGCAATACTTTTTTCACTTTATGTCGTTTCAATTCTAAATGCACATTTAGTTACATAATCTCCCATAATTCAGTTCATGTCCATGCACAATGTATCATATTTTAATAAATGAAGCCATCTATTCTCTAGAGGTCAGTATAATAGCACAATATCTGAACAACAGCAAGTTGGTCTGGTTGTTTCACTTCAACAAACACCTGCTAAGTAATGAGCACAGACTGTCCTGTCTCATGATAATCTAAATAACCTATCACACACACACACACATTAATTTATTATCTAATTATTACCCACCCGAAGGAAATGTGATTATCTTTGCTTGGTGTAGTCTGTATAGGCTAAGAGCAAACAAGGAACCATTTAGAGCTGATAATATTGTTGCCTCGGTGTATGTATTATACAAATGCACCCATAAAAAACACCTTTGCACCATGAATCACCCTAAACACCCTGTTTGTTGTGTAGCTTTTGCAGTAAACTAGCATAAAGGTGCAAACTCTGCATTGTTATTTGGGTTTAATGAGCAAACATGGTGACCTCAGCAGTGTGTGTGTGTGCACGTGCTCACACGTGTGTGTGTGTGTGTGTGTGTGTGTGTGAGATGAAGTGAAACAAGAACGTCCCAGTTTTGTCTTGTTTACACTAACGTTAGAAAAAAGGGGCAAAGAATGCAGGGGATATCTTTAGACATATAGTTCTTTATGATTATGGTCATGATGATGTGACCATCATTTCATATTGGGTGACAATATTTCTATATTGTAACCATATAGCTAGAGTACAAGCTAATAGCAGCAGCATTGTTAGATGTACCAGTCAATAATTATAGTCTGCTGTGATTATTAAATGCAGTAAAGATAACTGATTAGCTAAACAAAGGAAAACATTTTAAATTTGTTTATTTTAGTTCAGAAATTACAATATATATATATATATATATATATCACTCTCGTGATAGAGTAAATATGCAAAGCACATTTGTGCGTGCTTATAATGACAATAATAAAATGTTATTTGGTTTTATATATTTCAAATATATTTTACATTTTGTCCAACTCTGACATCTCTGATAGGCTGGCCAGTGGTTTATTGTGACTGGATACATACTGTACAGGTTCAGCTATTGATTGTTTAGGAAACCTCAGGTGTGATGTGTTGTTATTTAGCTGGGGTGCATGCAGTGACACAGAATCAAACCAACAAAATGAGAATTCAACATGTGGATCATGTGGTTTCACATGTTTACATGGCACATATAGGACAATGCAGCAAAATAAATAAAGATAATAGTTAAATTAAATTACAAAGGACGAAAACAAAGGAAATGTCATAAGGGCTTAACTTCTTCAATGCAGAAATTTAAATAAATATATGATAAATACATTTTATCTAAAGGTCTTTGAATTACAATTTACAGTATAGAACTGAAATCTGGACAGCACAGTAGGCTATAATTACTAACCCCTCAACCCCTCTGAGTCATTATTACTTTATATTCTTTGAGGTTATGAAAATGTTATTTCATGTGAAAATAACGTATTATTACAAAGTATCCTTACTCAAATTCAAACATTTCCTTTTTGAATTCAAAGTAGGCAAATTAATCTAGAGAAGCCTTGGTTTTTGTAATACACTGTATATTATTAAGTTGTTTTGTATAATAAAGGTTATGTAGCTAAAATAACAATATGTATAATACTATGTTCTATTTGAAACAACTTTTGTCTACATTTACTAGAGACAATCTCAAATCGATAGGCATTATGCGTTAAACTTATTTAAAACAACTGACAGATCCTATTTTGCGTGTTTGTACTTAAGATACTTAAATCTAACCTATATTTGACTGTATACAATTACTCATCATGAATGCAGCAAGAAAGTCACTAATAGTCTTTTAAGGTTACGTTAAATTAGTATTATGAACCTGTCTAGTTAGATATAGTCAAGCCTACTGAAACTCACACATCGTCTTTTGAAGGGAATGAATTTTCCCTCAACCTCAACCCAGCGCGTGTTCAGCTGGAGTTGGCGGGGCTCCACTAGATTGGCGGCTCCAGCTTCTGAGAGCTGATTGGCTAAGCCCTGCACCTCCTTAAGCTCCTCCTTCTTCTTGTCGAACTCTGAGCCAATTTCCTATTGGGCAAAATCAACCAGGAAGTCACTCGCTATTAGCTAACCCCAAGGAACGCTGTTCACAAGGCGTGTCTGGTGTCTAAGCATGTATATGTAGACATTACTGCGCGCACACACACACAGGGAACACTTATATATATTTTAGAAAAGAAACACATTTACTTCTTCACACACATTTAAACATGTCAACTAAGATATGACACACAAAGCACAATATTTGGGTGTCTGCCAGCCACACATACACAGAATAAATAAGGAATATGTAATGTACAATACGGCTGCATTAATTTTAAAGTGATTGTTCCTTTCATCTATGTAAAATAAATAAATATGCTATATTAATATATAAGAGGCACACACTGTATTGAGACTTTATTTCAAGGTGCTGGTACACATAGACACCAGATGCCTGACACAAGCTCTGTTGCCATGGCATATTAAAAAAGAAGCAGAGAAATGTGTCAACAGACAGACAGACGGATAAGCAGGTGGTCAGATTGAGTACGAGAAAAGCAAGACGAGAGACAGCCAGCCAGACAGACAGACATGGTGGCATCTCAACGATGCAGCGACCAGCAATGATGCTTAGCGGAACGTCATTTTAATCATCTGTGAATAAAAGACACACAGGCAGTCAATGGGGGCGAGGGGAAGGGTTTATAGTTCACACCTTTGTCTTGGAAGTGAACATAGGGAATTGAACGTGTACAAAGAACATTAGATATATCATTTATACTATATATATATATATATATACTATATATAAATGAGTTTAGCTACTGCAAACTAAGAAAAAGAGAGACTGGAGGTGGCAGTTAGGGGTCATCAGAAGAACACATCTATAGTGTAAAGGAAAAGACAGAAGTTACGAAATCAGAAGTTCTGTGAAACAGAAGTATGGTGTGTTGGATGGATGGATGGATGGACTAGAAGCAGAGACTGATATTTATGTTTTGTGTAAGAAAGAAAGAAAAGATACAAATATAAAGTAAAGAAAGTGAACATGTTTCATCTTGAGTGAGTGTGTGTGTGTGCGTGCGGTCACCTTGACCCTCTCCTCTTCAGGCGGGTCTGGCAGCTGTTCCACGGTGCGCTGGATGTCGTCTAGCCAGGCCAGCAGGTCATGTGACTTCCTCCTGTACTGGTACCACTGGGGGGCGATGGCCAGAGCCTTCCTGTTTCTGAGCACACGTAGGTCCTGCACAAGCACGCACGCACGCACACACACACGCACGCACGTGCGCACGCGCACACACCCACGCACACACACACACAGGTTATTACAAACAGCAGTGGAATAGTGCATTTCTGTGTGTGTGTGTGTGTGTGTGTGTGCGCATTACCTTGACGGTGTTGTACTTGTTGTTGAGCAGGTTGTGTTTGGTTCTGATCTTCTCTCTCCGGTCTTGGTCTGGGACCCTCTTCTGCAGGTTTTCACCTCGCACTAGCAACTCCTTCACAGCACCTTCTTCACAGTCCTGCACGTGCACACACACACACACCATGAACTTAAAGTACACATTATGCATATGTAGTAACCTCTTTGTGTGTGTGTGTGTGTGTGTGTGTGTGTGTGTGTGTGTGTGCGTGTGTGTGTGTGTGTGTGTGCGTGTAGAGTGACCTTGTCTTCCTGAAAGTCCTCCTCCTTAAGCTTCTCTCCCTGGTTGACCTCCTCCTCCAGGAGCTCCAACCACACCTGAGCCTCACTATGGTACTGTTCCAGCTCCTTAGGTGAGGCCTCCGTCTATCGCGCACACACACACACACACACACACACACACACGCACACAAACAGTGTTTTGAGTTCATCTCAGCACTGTGTACAGGCATGCACAACTTGGAAGACTTCCTGGTCACGGCCCCGCCCCCCCTGCCCTGGTTACCGCGGCGGAGGTGAGACGCAGGGCGATGGCGTTGAACCTGCGGAGGAGCTGAGCCAGCCTGGGGCCCACTTGGGCCTGGCAGTTCTCCCCCCTGGTGGCCATCAGCTCCTGGGCCAGAGCCTGCACCTCGTCCACTTTGGGCCGCCTCAGCTCCAGGTCTGCACGCAGCGTCTGCACGCACACACACATACATACGCATGCACGCACACACACACACGTGCACACAGATGCATGCACGCACACGCACGCACCAGGAAGGAGTTATCACTGAGCTAAGAGGGGGAGGGCTGAGTGAAATCCAAGTCAAATGAAGGAGCGGGAGACCTTCAGGCTAGCGTTGTTGGGACCATGGCTGTCCATCTCCTGCAGCCTCTTCTCTGCTCCGTCCATCCATCCATTCACTTCCTCTAGCATTCTATCCATCTGCTGCATCTGCCTCTGGTAGTCCTGAGAGAGAGAGAGAGAAAGAGAGAGAGAGAGAGAGAAAGAGAGAGGAGATCAATAGTTTGTGTATCTTGTAGGAATTCTTGGCTTCACACACTCCATCTGTGTGTGTGTGTGTGTGTGTGTGTGTGTGTGCGTACCAGTTTTAATTTCCCGTACGGTGTGCATTTTTCACATACCGCCATACTATTGCACAGCTGAAACATCTTTAAAGCATATTATCCGATGCTAGAATGCTACGGAACGCTGTACAGAGTGTACTATTGAGTGGGGACCCATTAACTGAGCGTACCATTTCTACAAACAAACTAATCCACAAGTTATTACTCTCTTTTACATGGCAAACAATGGCGCACAAATTATGTAATATTATATAATGGTCATTACGGTGTGTGTGTTGAATTTAATTTTTTTTATATTAAATCCTGAAATTAGAATAGGCCTAAACCACAAAACTATAAAAGGTATGAAGAGAAAAAAAATGTAAAAAAGTCTTATCGATGATATACATTTTTGCTCAAACCGCCAAGACCTAGTGTGTGTTGCGTGTGTATGCGTGTGTGTGTGCGCATGTGTTGTGTGTGTGTATGTGTGTGTGTGTCTCACCAGCAGCAGGTTGAGCCACTCCTCCGCTCTAGACGTGACTGCGATCCAATTGCAGTGCAGCAGACTGACCTTGTCGTCCACCAGCCCCCCGTGGCCCCTCAGCACGGCCTTGAGAGCCTCCGCCAGCTCCACCACGGCCTGTAGCTGGGGCTGACGCCTGGCGGTCTCCTGCTGGACCTCCTGGAGGGACCAGGGTGAGCGGGGGGACGAAGGTCAATGAAGATACTTTTGCTAAGCCTGTGCCTAGCTGCAGCCATTACAGTGCTACTGAGCCTGGTCCGGTCTGCTGGACAGACACTGACCTGGAACGACTCCACTTAGTACCTCTCTCTAGCCTGGCTGTGCCCTGCTAGTGCTCTCAGCCCAATGTTATCGCTGAGAGTACAGTGTGGAAACCCTGTTCAGACTATATTCACTATATAGCTGCTGGTGAGACACTATATTCACAATGTGACTATAGTGTCTGATAACCAGGTCAACCTGACTCTTCTCACACGTGAAAAACACCCTCCCTGTCCTGACAACTCTGCGCCTGACTCTAAAACATCACTGTTACCTAACAAAGCAAGTTTGCATTAGCCAATGGTGGTGACTCTCACATGTTGTGGGGTGCTATATGCACAGTGCGACACAATGTGGGACTGTCTCTTCAAGGTGTTTTAAACTAGAACTACACCAAGGCGTGCTTAGTGACTAGGAGTCATCTAGCGACAGGCTAATTCACATTTTGGTCGCACGTACAGTAAGAGTACATGCTCGAGCGAGGATGCTCTGGGCAGACACCCGAGACAACAGCAACGAGGAAGTTGCGGAACTATTACTGACAGCTAGTAAACAGCAGACCCCAACACTGACACAATCTATGTCTTTACTTAATTCAAAATGAAGAAGAGAAGGCCAACGATTCACATGAAACACAGAACAGGCGAGCAACATGGACCACATTCATCTGCTGTGAAGGGACTATTCCAGGAAAATACAAAATGCCTACCAACAGTTAACCTAAGCCTCTCTATCTGGATCAACCAGCACTACAGTTTAATGTCAGACATGATAGACCTGCGTAGCTCTGCCAACATTGAGCCTAGTATTTACTCACTGTCCAGTACAGTATGGGTCTACCAGGTTAAAATGTAAACAGTAACCGGTTACTTGTTTTGAGCTGCTTGAGTTATTAGGTTTATGTATTTTTTTATATTGATATGACCGCAAGAATGGCTATGCCTACTCGCGGCCAATTCAACATTTTAATCGCTAGCGGCTAAAGAGTCAGCCAGCAACCCGGCGACTTCTGTTGATAAGCAGTCGCTCCAGCCAAAATCACTGCCGTGCAGTTCTAGCTTCATGTTCAGCTTTTAAGATAGAAGGCAGCACAGGCCCAGCAGAGCTTCAAGCTTAATGAGTGTGTGTGTGTTACCTGTGCCCAGGTGACCTCTGACCCCAGGTCACTAGGCATGCCATCTACAGCAGAGCGGCGGGTCAGCTCGGCGTCTGTAGCGGCCAGCCACTCAGTCAGCCCGTTCAGCTCCTTCCTCAACTTCCTGGACAACTTCAGACTCTTCTCCAGCTCCGACTTGCTCTCCGTTACCTAGGCGACAGGTGGGAAACTTCATTATAACAGGATAAGGTGTGTGTGTGTGTGTGTGTGTGTGTGTGTGTGTGTGTGTGTATATGTGCGCACGTGTGTGTGGGTTTGTACGTGTGTGTGTGTGCATGTGTGTTTATGTGTATGTGTGTTTGTGTATGTGTGTGCGTGCATTTGTGCGTGTGTGCGTGTGCGTGTGCGTGCGTGTGTGTATGTGTATGTATGTGTGCATTTGTGTATGTGTGTGCGTGCATTTGTGCGTGTGTGTGCATGTGCATGTTTCTGTTCATGCGTGCTCGCCTGCGCCCCCAGCTGGTTGTAGAGCAGCTTCAAAGCGGTCAGGCGGTCGTCCATCTCTTTGGGCTGCTCCGTCTGTTGCCTCTGGACGACCTGCCTGCCAGTCTTAATCACCGTCTCCACCTCACCTTTGACCTCACTCAACACCTTGTACAGCTTCTGTGTGGTCAACAGACGCCCGGCACAATGAGAGAGAGAGAGAGAGAGAGAAAGCACATATCTCTTGGGTCTACGTAAGGACGAAGCTGGATTACCCACCATGCACTGCTCCAGCTGTGACTGCACGACGTCCTGCTCCACGCTGCCGATGTCCAGCAAACCCAGCTGACCTTTGACCCCGGCCAGCGAGCGCTCGCACTCGGCCAGCCGCATGTCAAAGTTTGCCGGCTTCTGGAACAGTCGGAATTTGGTCCAGACGTCTGCTAGCATCTTCTGCATGAGCACGGAAAGATAACATACGTAAGTAAGTAGCTGTTCATCAGCAGGAAGAAATATAGAACATAGAACGACACCACTCATTTTCCAGACCAAGACAACACCATCCATGTGTCCCTGTACCCTTAATGGCGGTGTTTACACCACCATTAAGGGGGTGAACATGTTTTGACTTCTATTGACGTTGTATTGCGTAAATGTGCCTCTTTGTCACAGTCTGATAACGACAACCTGAAACATCCCGTCAAAAGCTTTGACATGGGAACCCAGACATTCTTTCTCCTTCTATGATGGTGTGTGTGTGTGTGTACCTGGGTGATGGTGATGGGTGTGTGTGTGTGTGTGTGTGTGTACCTGGGTGATGGTGTGTGTGTGTGTGTGTGTGTGTGTGTGTGTGTGTGTACCTGGGTGATGGTGTGGGTGGGTGTGTGTGTGTACCTGGGTGATGGTGTGGGTGGGTGTGGGTGTGTGTGTGTGTGTGTGTGTACCTGGGTGATGGTGTGGGTGGGTGTGTGTG
>JAODLL010037324.1:0-20132 GCA_026546735.1 Forbesichthys agassizii
CTGTGAAGCACTTTGTGATTTTATCTGTGAAAGGCGCTATATAAATAAACGTTACTTACTTACTTACTTACTTACTTACTACAGTCCAGTATCTGTTCCCTTATACTCCACATGTGTTAAGGATCACTGTGGGTAGGTTTGGATAATGTGCCTTCTCAATATAGGACAGCATACTGAGCACAACATGTTATAGCAATTCAACATTTGTTAATACTAATAATAATAATAATAATACATTGACTGTATAATTTTGGCGGACCTAAAGATGCTTTACAATCATACCTGGTAGAGGGACAATGCACAGGTAACAATACTAATAATAGGACAAGATAACAAAGCACCATGCAGGGGCTAGGCTAGGCTTGTTTGAACAGAGGAGACTTCGTGGGTGAAGATGACATTAGAGCCAGAGAGCCAGAATGGATTGTGGATGTTTACTCCCATGGAGTCAAATAAAGTTATATTGAGGTTCAAATGCTTCTACCTTTACAAAATATGTGCAACCTGGATGAAGTCTATTTGTGAGTAAGATTGATTCATGACTCAAGTATCTTGTGTGGATCAGTTTCATATAAGATGGGGAGCTGAATGTCAGACCTACGAAATGTCAATGAAGGTTGCGTCTGCACACACGCCTGGCTCCCTGCCAGCAGTGAGGGCCAGTGTTCACTGGACCAAGATCCCAGAATACATGGTGGAGATGGGCTCAAGGTACACCTCATGCTGAGCACTTATTGAACTGTAAACTGTGAATGAACGAATGGATGAATGAATTAATGGCTGAATACATTAATGAATGAATGAATGAATGGATTCATTACTTAATTAAAACATTTAATTAATTAATTAATTAATTAATTAATGCATTAATGAATGCATGAATGAATGGATGAATACATTAATTAAAGAATGAATGGATTCATTACTTAATTAAAACATTTAATTAATTAATTAATTAATGCATTATTGAATGCATGAATGAATGGATGAATACATTAATGAATGGACGAATTAATGAATAATTGAATGAATAAACGAATGAATAAATACATTAATGAATGGATGAATGGATGAATACATTAATGAACAAATGCATTAATGAATGGATGAATTAATTAATGAATGACTGAATTAATTAATTAATTAATAAATAAGCTGTGATGCAAATGTCCGGGAGAGGATGGTGGAGTAATAAGATCTGAGAAGTGGTTGGCTTTCGTTTAGCACTAGAAAGGCCATGACAAAATACATGAAGTCATGTTATTTATAGTTGGATTTGTTTAATGCACATGTTCAATATGTCAATCACATTTAAATCAAACATTGCTGGCCCAGATATAGAGTGCTTTAGCCTTAACAACATTGGGCTAACTACATTCTACATACAGTAGAATAAGTGGAAGCATTTAAACTGCATGGTACAAAATAAAAAGCAATTTTTATTATCGCCATTTGGTCCAGAATTGGAAGCTACGTTCCAGGCATGGCTTTCCTCCTTGGTTTCTACGAGCAACATGAAAGTAATGTGAAGCAGGAGATTTTTGCATCAGTTGCCACTGCCTCACCACACAGTGTAGATGTGTGGGTCAATTTCCCAGAGGTACAGTATGGGAGAATATATACACTATTTGTACTTGATGCACATATCATAGACACATTCACTGCAATAACCTGATCTCAACTGCTGTACTATTATTTTTACTTCTGTGTTTTAGTATACAGTGTACCGGCAGGGTATACCTGTGCCATTCCAAATAGGGGACAGAACTGGAAACATTACCCTGGACACTGAACATGCATAAAGACGTGTAAGTGCAACCTGACTTGACCGAACTAATGATTGTTAAACGTTATTTAGAATTGTGTCTGGGTTACATTTTGCTACACATTATGTTGCAGATGAACAAATACAGTAGCAGTCAGATAAACCTGCCCATATAGAGGCCTCCCTCCAATCAAATCTAACCTGAAAAACAAGAGGATCATTGACAATATATGATATGTTTGGTGTGTTAGACTATTCATTTGTAAGATGTTAGTATTTGAATATCAAATATCATTTAAAAGTGGATTAAAATGCATAGGCTACAGTAAATACAGTATGTATATTGTAAACAGAGACAATGTTTATGTACAGTACAAATGAAATTACAGTACAACAATTTTTTTTTCTATTTCTAAGGTGAAATATTCAAATACAAAAACATAAAACAACATAATTATGATGTTACACTTTTACACTAATCTAAATAGAAACAAATCTAACTACTTTGACATGTTACTGGCTAGCATTGGAGTCGTTTTATTTGATTCCAGGCTTGAATTTCAGGTACAATTTGTTGACGGTGAATAAATACATTATTTTCCTGTTCTGTTTCCAACCTAGAAAAAAATAATTACATAGTCTGTTTGTTTGGGAATACTGAGTTTGGCAGCTGTATAATGTCAGCATGTCCTCTACCAGATTTTGCAACACCACACTAACCTCCAATACAGTGTCTCATACTTATCTATTTGAATGAATATCAAATACAGTATTTAACATGTTCACGAGAATTCTGACAGCCAGAGACAGCAAAAGTTTAAATTGTATTACGTTTGAAGCAAACCAATCACATTGTCTTAATGTAAAGATAAAGACTGTATCCGTATTTTAGCTAACCTTTTCCTCCAGCTCTTCTACCAGCATTCATGCAGAGGATGTTACATTACATTGAAATGTCATAGCAGTTTAAATATGTACAGGATGAGCCCAATTATAACCATTGACATGTCTAATATCCTGCAGGCTTTTAAGTGCCATGAACTTGGGACCTACATGACCTCATAGAGTATGACGAGGCGAGGTCATCCTGACCTTGTGTTGACAGTAAGTCCTCTTTCAGATGAAAGTGACATTAGTTAATAATGAACTGGGTATTTGAAGAGGGAGGGGTTGGACGCTCCTTTCCCCTTCCTTGTCACTGTCTAATGGGGACAGGCTTCATTAGGGACACTGTGTCATCAGACAGGATTAAAGCCATTTGAGGATTGCAGATCATGACAGCGTGGCTGCAAAAATCTCTGTCCAATTGAAGTTATTACTCCATATTTCCTGCATGGATAACACACAATATCATTTTCAGTGTCTCATTGATCTATTGGCATAGCTTTAAAATTCATCTAGCAAATAATGGATCTACAGTAGTACCCAGTGGTGGTAAAAGAGGAGTAATAATGACAGGTACCAAGTAATGAGATATTTGTACTGTTACTATATACCACTTTACAAACATGAACAGTGGGTAAATATACTAAAAAACCTTTAGAATGAAACAGGAAACATAAGCATTCAGATACCAAGCTGACCCTCTTAGACAACTAACATTGTGTTAACTAAACTAGTTCGCTTTAGAGGATAAGATCCCAGAGGCTAGTTAGTTTAGTTAGTTTAGTTAGTTTGAAGCGTGGCATTTTAAGAAGCTTTATGATTGCATCTTACTAGCAATTCCTTCTAAGTGTTTAGACTATATACTATTATTATTATTATTATTATTATTATTATTATTATTATTATTATTATATTACATATTTATCTCTTGAATGAAGTTCAACCAGATGGCTTTGTAACATTGTTTGGAGTAATGTTTGTGTATTTCTTTTTGCACAACAAAACATGTCTGTATCTGTTGTATATTTGTTTAGAGGGTAGACATATTCTGATTGATTCCAGTGGCATTTGAAACACAAGTAAACTTAGATATAAGTAAAAAGGACCAAATTGTTTAACAGTTGTGTATTCTTGATAATTGGCATCGGCAAATATTATGGTGTGTGCACTTTACTTTGAACACTAGGTGGCAGTGTTTACCATACATTTAAATATGTCTGCCACACAACAGCAGCTGGCAGCTACAGTATATTCCAGTGTTTGTTCGCTACATAGCGAAAACAGGATTGTGGATACAATTATGTGAAAGACAAATGTCAAATAGATAAACATATTAATATTTTCTCAAAAATTGCTTAGAGTTGAGAAACATCAAGAATGCAAGTTTTTGATTCCATAACACATTTACTGTAAGACTATACATTTGCAGGTGCTAAATGGTGCATAGCCTCTAATACTCAGAAGATGTTTTACGGTAAACTGTAGTTTACTATTAAAATACAAATAATCCACAGAAAAGAATGGGTCTTGTAACATCATATTTTTATGTATCATTAATTCAGTATTGCAAGTATTGTCTATATTATGTATTTAAAATATGATTGATTGATTGATTTAAAATATTGTATTAGGTTTAGTTTTAAAGTTTGAGCTCCAAAGTATCTGCCTTGTTGTTAGTTTCATGTCTGCTGTGGTTAATTGGCGTTTGGCTCAGAACAGTTCAGTATTCTAATTGGATACACTGACTTGGATTTTGAATACATGATTGTGTTATCCTCTGAACAGCGTTTCATTGTGACAGCACAGCTGCCACCAGCATTGATTCTACAGAATAGCTTCCTTTCAGCTGCTCAACAATGACAGAAGAAAAATAGAGTAAAACTGGTCAATGTGTTCAAGTGTATAGATTTTAATTGTTTATTATTTACGTATTTATTTATCATGGATTGATCATAAAGCCACATTTCCAGCAGAGGGCAATGCTCAGCTTACAAGTGGGTGGCTACTAGAGAAGCCTTCAGTTTTATTTCTGCTTCTTGGGAAAGTATTCGGCTATTGTGTAGTTTCCCACATAAAACACCAGTCAGAAAACGTGCAATTGCAAACTACAACCACATAATTGGAATGCATATTCAACATGCCAGACTCACATTAGATGTGATGTATAACCTAATGTATGTAGTCTAAAACCTATAATTTTATATATTAATTTTATATAATATAAATATTATTGCATTTAAGACTACATAAGCCGATTTGAATTTATGTAAGTGATGTAATTAAGTGCATAAAATCAAGGTGAAAAAATATGAAACCAGTTAGTAAACTCACATAAGACTGTCAAGAGGTCCTCAATAATTGAGTGGAAAACGCTTCAATGAATGAGCAGCAGTGAAGTATATCAGTCTGTACGGATGGCGAGACACCGTGTGGAGTCCTATAGGCTGGGTATCTCTTGCAAAGAGAGGCCACTGATCTTTCTGCTTGTGAAGAACTGTTGCCATGGCAACTTCACAGTTCATCAAGGTTCTGTGCAATAAAAGGAATGAAGACTCCACTGATGTCCTGTGTGTGCATACACACACATTCCCGCTCTCACACACGCACACACACACGTGCACGCACACACATACACACACACACACACACACACACACACACACACACACACATGAAATCATAAACATACTACACACTAATGTGCTTACACAGTAATATGCTCAATATTAAGCATATATTATGTGATTCATTAATTTAGAGTCAGAGACTAATGGTTCCCATAACAAAAATGTGATATGTTATACATGTGGTAAGTACCAGGATTCAATCATATTTTGTAGTTTGTTACTAGAGTATTCCTATGTGGTTGGTATGGTGACATAGGTTGTTGCTAGGAGGTTGCTATGGTTACCTGTGTGGTTGCTATAGAGCGTTGACCTGGGTAGTTTCTAGCGTGTCCTGGTGGTTGCTTGTGTGTACTACATGGTTTCCAGAGCACAGTAATCCAGTGGTTCCCAACCCTGGTCCTTCATGGGGACCCACTGTCTTGCATGTTCTATCAGAATTCACCTACCCTGGTCCTGGGGACAGACTGTCCTGCATGTTCTAGATGTCTCCCTGATCAAACCCACCTGATTCTAATTAATGGGTCATTATCACTCTCTGCAAAAGCCTGATAAAGACCCAATCATTAGAACCAGGTGTGTTGGAGCAGGGAGACATCTAGAACATCAAGGACAGTGGGTCCCCAGAACCAGGGTTGAGATACACTGCAGCCAATTAATTGCCCAGTTCTGCTGACTCATCCAATCACACCCAATGACTCGCCCACTTGCTGTCCCTTACAATTGGCACTTTTTCTGGAAGGTTTCTTAAACACTGTTCATTTCCAGAAAGGTGATGTCATGACAGGGATGCTCGTACGAGTTTATTACAAAGTCACCACTCATGTTTAGGCCACAAAGTGTTTTCACAGTGTTGACAGTAAAACAGCATGCACTTTTCCTGGTTTGCATTATTTCTTTTGCGGTGTGCTGGATAGAATAAGAAGATGCTGATGCATTAAGACATGAAAATAGTTTGATATGGACAATGTGGACTGTCAATTTTACAAAGAGAGTTGGAAGCAAACTACTATTATATGAAGGTATTGTTGGAGCAAAACAACTGGGCACTTTTGACAATGAAATTCATAGTTTTAGAAATTAGAGAAAAATGCTTTACTGGTTGAATAATATTTTGCCAATTATTTTTCTCAAACCTAGCTGTGTATTTCACAAACACAGTTAGGCCTACAGCTTCTCAAATTGCACATTGAAGGTGCATTATTAATCTAATTTCTTTGATTGGGTTCTCTGATTTCTCAAGAGCTAGCCCCATGGCTACATGAAAACATGCTTTAACTTTCGTCCGCTTTGCACAATTAATTTATATATTTGGTGCACAATGTTAGATTTTTTGTTCTTTGTGCGTAAATGTGTTTTACATTCACTGCAGAAACGATTAATAATTAATGTGTGTGTATGAGTCTTAATTTGTTATTTGTACATGTGCACCTGCAATGTAGATTTTAAGAAGGTGTAACTTGTGTTTGAGGGAGATTTTAAAAGGTTTGTTTGCATTTTTCCTCGGGTTTCAATTTCAGATTCCGTCACAGGTGCTCAGTTGATTTGCTCCAATTCTTGTTGTTGGTTCAGGTTGAGTTCTAGTTCCAGTTTCCTCCTTTCCCTCTGCAGTGTGTTTGGATCAGGGGAGCAGGGTCTGATGCCAACTCCAGATGTTAGTCGGAGGTTCCTCTACTTCTCTTTCGCAATTAGGCTACAAGAACAGTATTACAGTCATGTCCAAGTGCTCTGTTGTCGGAGGAATCCTCTTTTGTTTTCAGCTCACATTAAAGAATCGTTTGATTTGCATCTGCTTTTCAGTTCTTATTGACCCCTCTCTTGACAATAACTGAGTTATCGTACATGCCAGTACTTTCAGAGAGCCTCCAATAGCTGCTCAGCGCACGAGTCAGCTGTTTTCCTGCTCACACTGGCTTACTGTATGCTCTTCATATAGACTTAAAACAATATTTTCTCAGTTTGAGACTAGTGTAAGCATTCTGCAGAGTCTAAGCTCACTAATGGGCTGGTCATTTAGCTTAGAAAACACACTTGGGGATCCATTTTGATGTCGGGATTAATTGCCTCTAATGATTCCCAAAATGTCTAGGCCCAAATGGAACTACCCCTACTGTATCTCCTGAAATATCAAGTCGCAGAACAGAGTGTACCTCAGGTTTGCTCTCAGTATATTTCCTATATCCTATACAGTACGTTAACATTCAATTTGAGATAATGTCCAAAATAGCATTTTTTTGTTCCAAATGCTTTTAATGTTTATGTTTAATTGTTATCCCTTGTAGAGTATTTGCTGTTGTTTTTGCTCTTCAGCAGCCATTCACGTTGTCAGAGAAAAGCATCACCAAGCCCAGCCTTTAGCACTGCCAGCGTTCAGCTCACTTGCTCTATTGGTGCCTAATGCAGCCCAGCACAGGTTATATATTAACCACAAATGTTTTTGTACAATTTCATGTGAAAATGCATTGGACAGCCATTGCATAATACATTTGTATGCTTTTTATTTACAGTACAAGCTGTGTAAAGCTAAAATACTGGTTATTGTTAAAAAGGCCCAAATACTGCACTGTATATTGTATTCAACATTTCATACATTGTGACATGTAGCACAACAAATTCTATAAAAAACATATAATTCCATTCTAAGGCACAGCAAACATTATACTATGCACTTTAATTAAACTGAAATAAGTTAGGTTATTTGATTTTACCAATAACAACTTGAAAAGTATGACCGTTTGCTTGGTTCCTAAGATAATGTGGTAATGGTAAAACATTCACAAAATCCAACATACTGCAGACATACACATAAACATCCACTGAAGTCCATAAATGTCAAAATTGCTGCTTTTTATTCATTGAAGTAATGTGTACCAGTTTCCGGGCTCTGTTATAATACATCACAATAACTCACAAAGCATGAGCTTGTTGATTAACTACTGTAGAAATAGTATACCTTCTCCTCTTTGAAAAGCACAATACAAGTGAGCAGTCTGCATTCAAGCTTTCAAGGTGAGTCTTAAATGATAAAACACCAATGCATGCTGTGGTGAAGAGAACAACTGAATGGTTACGCTGCATTTGGTCACAAAACGAAACTGAGTTTTGTCCTATTTCTGATGGAACTTTTCAGATTTTACTGAGTAACTGAAAGTCATATTAAATGGTTTCCGAATGTTACCATCGTGTCTTATAAACCCAACTTTTTGTCAGGGTATGAATTGTAAGCATGCATACACTACATACCTGAACAGAATGTCTTTGCCACTAATTGCCATAAAATCGCCATTTCATGCATTTTAGAGCATTGTGAATAGATTTAAAATGAATGAACATAATTGAAAAACGCACACGCTCACATGCACATGAGCTGGGCCCATATTCTCAAAGCATTTGTTTTTAAGAGTACTCCTTAATAACACAAAATGTGATCTTTTAAACTGTATTCAAAAAGCTGTTGAGACCAATATTTACTATTGTAAACTACATATTGTTTCACGAACAAGGATTGACTGATAGGTATTTGTACTGTATCTCTCAATTAATTAATCATATGCTGTAGAAGCAGGTATAATATCGTTAGATGAAACCAAGAATAATATACTGACTAGGCCTAAAAAAAAAAAAAACTAAAATAAAACATTAATATAGAAATATTTGGAGATGGGATAAAATCTACAGCTTGCATTTGGCTTTCCCTCTTCTGTCCCAAAACCAGGGCTGGTGACAATGGCAGCAGGTAGTGGGCATTGTCCACCCACCCTAGATTAAGCTTTCTCACCTTTTAAAAAGAATTAACAAGTAGTCTTCATTCAGTTTGAATTCTAATAGTACTCCGGGAGGATGGAGTGGAGGAGGCCTACGAGCGCAAAAAGCTGAGGAGCTCGCAGCTGATGCACAACAGCGTGGCTGGAAAGTGAAGGTTGGACCAGTCGAAGTAGGCTGCAGAGGGCTCGTGGGCGTATCGACATCTATAGGCTACTTCGGGAGATGGCAGTGCAGTCAAAGACCTGTCCAGAGCAGCTGAAGACAGTAGGCAGTGGCTCTGGATGAAGAGAAAGGACTTCACCTGGGGCCTCAAGTGAGTAGATGGCAGGGTGACTCCGGGATGCCGGAAATCACCGCTGAACCCTCTGGAGGTGTCATGGGCCTGTCAGCGAAACATCGAGGAAAGAGGGCGCCCACTTGATAACCCGGAAGGTGCCATTACTCACTTGACCACCCCACAGTATCTAAGCAGCAAGGTTCATATGTGCAAAAAAATAAGATACTAACTATAGATATTCATAAAATACATTTATATTTAAATTATTAAATCTTTAAATGTGCTCTTAAAGAAATATTATGCAATATTATACATTGATATAACAGCAAACATCTATTTTCTATGTTAAGCTAGTGGAGTAATTGCATCCTGAGCAGAGAATGGCATCACATTCCTTTGAGTGTGTTGTAATCGCAGCACCTCCGTTCTTTATTAGCCACGAGTGCATGGCATTGCATGTGTGTGTGTTTGGACCATGAATCATTTGTTTTGGTCTGATATGCTGGTGCGCTTAGTGTGACATCTAGTGGCAGAACGTCACATAGATGTCCTTTAAATACAGTACTGCATAACAATAATGTGCTTCCAACACATTGTGGCCAGCAACATGTAGGAAGAAAGAGTGGGAGAAACTATAGTGCTGATTATGTCAAACAAGGATGGACAAAAAATGGTGTTATTCTAGGTGGGTAATGGTGTAATAGTGTCCTAGCAATTACACAAGTAGGCTACTGTAAAACGGGCAAATACAACTATGGAACTTAATAAATACAACACAAATGACACAGTATACACTGGAACCACTGTCAGAGGGTGGGGGTGAGGAAAGAGTGCGAACAGCACTGGTATTATTTAATCAAGAACAGAGATGGCAGAATGCACACAACAAACAAATGCAACATAATAAGGCATTAAGCAAAACATTTTCAAGTTTCATTGTCTATCAATATATGTATTTATACATAATAAGAAACCCGCTAATACATAACTGCACATTATTAAACTATAATTGTGACATTTTAAATATGTAATGCATTTATGCGGGAGAAGCTCAGCATCAAAAGCTCTATCACATATTGCCTCAGAGGGGTACATTGTCCATAGGCACTCCAGCACAATGGGGGGACTGATTTGGTCTTAGTGACTATTACTACACAGATTTGCGAGCTGGTTTTAACACTACATTTTGCCTTGGGATCCTTTGTGCTTGGGTCACTGGGCTTGGATCTCTGTCAACAAACCATATACTGGCCATAACAACACACTGGCATTAAGTTAACTGCCCTTGACATTATCTCAAATCTACTGTATGAAGAATAATAACAATGGAATCAGTTGTGCAAACCAATGAAATGCGTCCCTCAGTCCTAAATGGGTGAGCTCATATGCATGCCCCTGATCACATTTCCAACACCAGAAAATATTGCCTCTGTAAATTGACACCAACACTAAACATTTTGTGTAATTGTAAAGTACATTCATTTTATTAAATATTGTATTATGAACAGAATATTCCACAAGACGAATATTTCTCTGAATGGTAATTTACATTTTCTAATCTTGTTAGAAAGAAGTTATGGCATCACCTATTCTTATGACAGTAAAACGCTGCAGAAATTTTATTTTGATGAGCTGAAATAAACTGTATTTAAATGTGCATGAACAATTCATTTCTCTATAAGGATAACCTCCACTCTGTCAAATGACACATACCCCATGATTTGGACTGCCCTTGTTATGAAGAATATGTTAATATCCTAGACCCAAGTATCTTCAATTCTCTGAAGACTAATTATCTGAGAACTTTATCATAATACATCCTTATGGGGTTTTTACATAATGTGATTGTGGCTCTCACCTTTGCTTTAGTTCTATGTGACCATAGGTCATGTCATCAGGGAAACTGAAATCCTAAAATGATTACATATATTTTTGCTCGTGACCACATGCACCTGCAAATTACATTTGATAACTAATTAAAACATGTCTTTTAAATTTGCCATATTCTTAAGTAAAAACATTACTACTCTCTACATTTCAACATTCTTCTGTTCAAAGTAAAATGAAAGTCAATGGTGAAATGCTACTCTCTAGAGACAGATTTAAGAAAAAAGTTAATTTTGTTTGATTTCATTGTGATGCAACTCAATAGTTTTTTTGTGCAATTGTTAAGATCAAATAAAAGACTGAGAGGGCGAACAAAATCAAAAAGTGATTATTTTAACCAATCACAGCTTTGTCTGTGAGGTATGGACAGCTACTTAAGGGTAAACATGGTCCACCAAAGACGTTATTTTCACATTGCATCTGTATCTAAATTAACGTCACTCTGAGATATGTGCCATGAATTCCCAACCGTGCTCATGTCTTTGATAAAGTGTGCGATGAGTCAAAATAATTTACACCGGCAAAGCCTGATGAATCAATTACAGCACAGAGCCCAAAAATGTATATATTCCTGTAACACATTGCTAACATCTTGCAGAACAACATTGAGAAAAGATTAAACTCCTCGTAGTGCTGTTAAAAAAAGTCTAAATAAAATAATTTTGTATTCAAGACATGCAAGACATTCAAACATCCAAATATGTTTTCCAAGAGAAGATTAACCTTTTGAGTATTTTGTAAACCTCCACAAATTGTATCCATTACACTCTAACTTGATTGCTATTTAAGATTTAAATTAAAAATGTTGGATGTCCTCCATTTCTATTCCAGTGAAACACCTCCTCAGTTTAACATGGCCTAGTCACCGATTCAAATCCTCGCACGCTTATCAAACCCCCTCTACTACCAAGACAGAAAGAAAAGACAAATTAATTTTTGTGTACTTGTGCCCTTGAGTGTACACTCTCCCCGGGTGCCTCAATATTTGGAGGATAAAGAACGGCAAAGATGGATTAATTACCACGGTCACTTTCCACTTGCGGTCCAGGAGATTCTCTGCAGGACTGAGACATTCGCCCAGTCCCCCACTGCTCCCTCCATCTGCTGTGTCACACCCATTGCTCAGCACCACCTAACACATATTCTATAGCCCCACAGGGCAGAGGGCTTATTATGAATACCTGGCTTGACACAGAACACATATAACTCTATGAACAAAGTAAAGGTGAGGATAGAGGGTGCGGCGCAGAGAGGGTGAGGTTAAAGTCCTTTGACAAGGGTTCTGAGGCCCACCAACATGTGTTAGCTTCTCCCCATGAAAGTACCACAGGCTCTGGAACATTCTTGGCATGCTGCCTCTCTAGGAGTCAATGTCAGAGTGGCAATGAAATGTCCTATTTCCTTTCAAAGGCCTGTCAGTCACAGACGAGACCTTTTTTACTGATGTGCTTTTCCTCTCTGTCTGGCCGTGATGACACAGTTCTGTCTCCCTGGTCCTACGGGCATGTTCGACGTGTCTCGTGTGAGTGAGATGCATTGATGAATGCTCTGTGGGGTTCTTGTCCTCTTGCCTCTGGTGGGCCTCATATCGGGACCGCTGTGAGCTGCGGGAGCAGCCGGGAACGCGACATAAGCTGTAACACTTCTTCATCTTATAGAATGCACAAAATATAGCTTAGTCATTATGCAGTTGGCGAACCATTAGGCACACAATGTACCAACGACTGCTATACCTGTACTACAGAAAGGTACTAGCAACATTGTGTGCAGATGAAGCTATACCTACAGTAAGCACATCGCTTAGCAACTAGTGTAACATCTTTCAGGAGAAACCCATGGCACTGCACACCATTTCTTTCAGCTTCTAGTTTCACTCAAGTCCACCGCATTGGCCAATTTAGTGTGTGTTATCCACTGCACAGGTAAAGTCTCTATCTATCAAGGTCTTTCACTGTGAGATAAAATGCCTTCTTCCTGGGGAAGTCTTAAAATGCAGCCTTTGGGCTCCAGGCCCTGTCAATAGAGCGGTTTGCAGCAGTGGCCTCTCCACAGGCAGAAATTAACTCTCATGCACACCGACTCCAGCACCGTCTCTGCTGGTCTATGAGCTCTGGATCATTGGCCAGTGGTATAGAAATGTGTGTAGGTGTTTCTGTACGTGTTCCTGTATGTACAGTGATGGCCCTATATAGACTGATATGTATAGCATGACGGCTGTTAGCCATATTGATTGTAGCCATATGAAATTGAACAACCTATGAATCTGTCAAATGAATCCAAGAAGCGATGGCATTACCGAGACAGCGAAAATAAGCACACGGGGACTTACCGATGTTTCAGCATGTAAAAGCACCAATTCATCTTGGAAATGCTCCCCGAAACAAGCCTGTAACAACCTGGAGATGCTCCAAGAGATCAGGAGATGATGAAGATGAGACGTCATCATAGAAATGCCCTGCGATTACTCCGGGAGCACAACATGCCTTCTGGTTCTGCTCTCACATCAGTACTACAGTATGGAGGAGAGATCTACTGCCCAGGGGAAGCAAAAGCCATATCTCAGCATATAGTAAGTTCATGACACGAAGTAAAAACCTTCACACCTTATAACATCTCCGCCTCCGCAATACATTACATGCTCCTCACAGCAGTTGTTCAACTTTGGTGCGGACGCTTTCATTTTTTCGCGTGTTGATATGTTTTCACAAACACAATTCTGACTCACCGTTTCCCAAGCTCAAAAAACAGCTCGCAAACAGTGTGTGGTTAAAAAAAAAAGAAGAATAAATTAACTTCACAATGAACCGAGTGGGAGGAGAGATGATGAATTGATGGTGGATGATGGAAACGTCTGAGATGATTACAGTTACTATACAGTAAGCTGTCAACATCCATACTGTCCTCATAATGAACCCAAACATTAAGTACAGTTATGAGCTGCCAACACAGAAGGAGTCTGTTCTGTACGAATATAAAAGTGTGCTGTTCCAGCAGTTTTCTGGAATAACAATGGTTATTCAAGTCTATATTCAGTTACACAAGCTCAAATAGCTTTTGTCTGCATATTTCAGCATGCAGTCAAATTTCTATAGTGCACATGATGGAAGAACAACCTGCTAGTGTACAGTATAAAGTTGTTTGCCCTAATCAGCCCTGCATATCTGCTCTCATACACACCTTGTTTTGGTAGGAGCAGAGTGAATATCCTTTCAAGGTTCTGGTGAGGTCCTCTCTGTTTAAGCAAGGGTCTTACTGTGCCTCAGGCAGATAAATGAGGCTTTCTAGGCCTGTGGATTTTGCATAAACATGGGCCCCTGTTGGCCACTTTGACAGCTTCCTTCTTTAGCTTATCAGGCTTGACACAACTTGAGTATAGTTGTAAACAATATTCCTCTCCCAGCCATGAGGCTGGTGGCTAACATAATCACCTTAGGCTGTACCTGCGGCTGCTGACCCTACCACTCACTTTAGGTCACTCTCATAGCATCCCCCCTTCCCTACCCCGCAACCCCATTGTACAGCTAACCTCTGTAGCACTGAGAATACACAGTTATCATATTATTTATGAGGGCCAAGCATCTCATGCAGGAATACCAATTGAGCTCTCCTACCATTTGTGCTCCCAGGCTTGCCTTGTGGGCTAAACGTTTCTTACTCCCACTCTCCACAATCTGAGGAGCAGTATAACTGTGTTTTCTGCAGCTGGAGGTTAGCATACAGTATCATTATTTATTGTTTAAATAGACAGTTACTGTTCACTGTTTGTACAAACACCATGTGCACACTGTAGGTGAATTTGTCATTCAAAGCCCTGTGATTGCAACTCAAAGGGGAACAAATGATCAACGTGAATCTTGTGTTTGAGAGGGTCTCCCTTCTGAAAACTCCTAGTTTGTTTGTGTTAGTCAGAGGATTTAGATAATGCGTCTAAGCCTCACTGCTGCTTCCCAGTAGGAGTGCAAGGATATGGTTTACAGTTTTTCTCTTGGCTACAGACTATCCACCGATCTGTTAAACGTGGCTTCTCTCCAAGTATTTGGACTGACACTTAGCAGTCCTTTTTTTGCCTCGAGAGCAAGCTAATCTGTACTGACTGGTAAAAGTGGAGTCCTTTGTATAGTTTCCTATACAACCTATTGTATAATAAAGGAACTACAGCAATACATGAATCACATACACGAAGATACATACAGAGGCAATTGCTGTTTCTTACAGTAATAAGTGTTTATTACATGTTTGATGGAAATTGACGGAGCAGCCAAAGCCTCTGAGGCATTTGAGACTTAATGACTTAACAATCAATTTGACTATCTTCAGACCTTATCACAGGGCTGGAGCTCTGATTACAGTTAAATTCTGACTTATTACAGTGCAGGCCTTTTAATTGAAAGTGCAGCCATGTCATGGATATGACAACATTGCGAAAGACACAGGCTTTGAACTGTCCTCTGTCTTAGCAAGTTGTCTAACCTTTGGCACAGTTACTCACAAATGTATATGCTGAAAACATTCAGTTATTCACCTGCTTTTCATATTTTCAAAGAAGTAATCTTGTCTCAGTGTGCTTCCTAAAATAAATTGTCAGAATTAAATTTCACCTAATATATCCTCTTGGCAAAATATCAGCACCACCGGTATCTGTCTGAATAATGGTGCATGCTAATCGGGACTAAGGCTTTGATTATGTTCCTTTGCATGACAATGAATTGGCCGAAATAGAAACGTTCACATGGATGGATAGTCAAAGTGAATGGGATTTCTTTTGTTTCCTGGCATTATTCAGTCACAAAAAGACTGGTGGATTCATTTTTTACATAATGCAAACTCGTATTAGAGTTAAGTCAGGTGAATAACAGCTTTCTTTTATGGTAGGGCTGAAGAAGCAATGGTACTTGCATTTCTTAGCTACTGAACCGAACTGCAAATGATGGTGGTGAGAGAGCTATGTTGTGCTGTGGTGATCTCACTCCAGTTAACAACACAACCATCTCTGCTCTCATTTCCTCCGATCATACAAAGAGCAAATCACACGTGGATTGTACAGTATGTATGTCACGGAGGTCTGATAAATGTGTTGCAGACACATTGCAAAAAATTGCCTCATCGCTTTTTTCTATGAGCTTCTTCTTTTTTTTCTTTCACCGTCCGCTTAACGGCCAGAGAACAGAGCGGCATCTTGGGAACACACTGGCCCCAGCAGTGTGTCTGCTTTCATGCCTCATTCATTCACTTTATCACCTCATTAGAGAAATGTGAAGGTGTCGAGGAGAAGCCCTGTCACCCTGAGACAGAAACAGAAATGGAGGCTCCTCCTCGCACACCTCCTCACCGTGCGGAGGTGGGGGGGTGGCGCTGCCTTATGAGCTCACTTCTCGTCAGGTGACATATACGGCACACATGACTTTACTGCTCAACAGTCACCGGTGGAGGACAAAACATTCTGGGAAGTTCTGCAGCGTGAAATTGCATACCCCAGTGGTGCGTTTACACATGGCGATGATATACATACTAAATACTGAAGTAGGAGCGATAAGGTGAGCGTGCAGGCCAAGGAAATTGTGTGCCTCTGAATGTGTCTTGCCAACATGCCATCTCTCTCCTGCTACCAAATTGCCTCACAGTAGAAATAACAGTCCAGTTGATGTTACAGAGTGGACAGATTGCACCTGCTCACTGGTTTACAGTTGCCCTGGATACATACCCCAGATGAATCCAAAGACACAGAATAACCCATACACAAAACACCTGCGACAGCATTCCATGGTTTTACAAAGGCTTATTTGGACTACATTGGAACTTCTTATAATTTATGCTGACACAGTGAAGTCCCTGCGTTGAAATGTGAATGGTCTTTCTCGTATCATGTTGGAGAGAGCAGCACCAGGTGGTGAAATGCTACGGTTTTTAAGAGTTATGTCATTATGCTCTGCCTTTTGTATTGATTTACTCTGGCCCCTTTTACTCTTGAATCCCTCTTGTACAAATTGCCCCCCTATTGTTTGATATAGCCTCCTCAGCATCCGTATACCGCCATCATTTATTAGATGCTTGCTTAGTGTAAATTGCTTTTTGCAAACTTTTCATTCTTATTCCCTTTTATTTCTGTGTAAATGTCCATGAAATGGCATGAGTGTAATTATTTTTATAGATTTTGTTTAGATTTGATGAAGAATTAGCACAAATGTGATTTATTCCAAACTGAAGGATCCACTGTTTGTATCTCCTCTGCTAAGTCCAGTAGGTGAAAGTAAAATCCTCTGGTGTATGTAAACCTAATATTTATTCAGCGTTCACCCTTTTGCCAAGGCAATGATTCAAACTTTCGATTTGACCTTGTCATTACATACAGTAAATACACAAGCTTTAGCTGTTCCTATGGCTTTGGTGAATAAAGGTCTGCATACAGTATGAGTTAAGTAGCATTTACCTACAAAATACAGTAAAATACGTTCAAACAGAACTGTTACTGATGCTATTTCTGATTTGGCACACGATGCAGGCACAGGATAGATTTGGATATGTGACAAAACAGTTTTTGTGATGTGTTTGTTCACCTTATTTTGTGCACACCCTGCATCTTTCATTCTTGGCTAAACTATGAATAATACTGGAAATAAATGGTGTTTGAAGTCTCCTTTTATTCTTTATGCTGGGGTTTTCAGCAAAGAGACACACTGGACAGTACAGTTCCAAATTAGGCGAATGAAATAGTTATATAGTGACCGTTAATGTGTCCTTGTTTTAGCAGGCCATTTTATTTTATAACAGTAATGTGAACATGTGCTCTGCCGCCATTTCTGTTGACTGACAGCTAATTTAATGGCAATGTTAAGTGCCTTAAAGAATGTATAAATATATATTACATTTAGAATGTGTTGTATGATGAGGAAAAGGTGTCCAATTAACATTGAACGGGTTTAATTAAAGCTATAATAGCCTTAGGCAGCAAAAGAGCCGAGGGCAAAGCAAAAAGAAATAGATTGAAACAAAAAGCACACGCACAAAAAAAAGATAGTATACGAATTCAGATAAGTTACTTACTGTTTAATGTACTGTACGTAATCCTCATTGTCCCTGATGAGACATGCCATGTGAGCATGTCCTAAGCCACGTGCTATGACTCGCACACAATACATGTGGTTCATCTCACTCTGCACAGAAGTCACTGTTCTCCCCTAGGTTGTTTTTGGTCGTCCTTGGTTCCTCCTTTCTCTATCTCAGGGGTACCTAAGCAGTACCATACCAGTTCATTTGATAGAGTCATAATGCTCTCCAGCCAATGCAGATGAACACTGAAGATATACAGTGAGCTGCTGTACTGTGTTTGGAATGACTAATCAATATTGGAATGCGGTGTAATTAGTATGTCTCTCTACCTGTTCAAATTGTAGTGTCATATTCATCAACCCTATTAACATAGATGCACATAACAACTCCATTTGGAGGACGCTTTCATTCAAAATCTGTATACAGTAGCCAAGTATAGTGAATTCATTCTATGTTTGCTGTGATTGCCTAAATGAATCACTTACATTGACAGCAGAGCTATAAAAACTCAGATGCGGTACATGTTTGAGAGGATAACAACTATATTATGGGCATATTGAAAGGCTCCAAAGACCCTGAATATTTCAAGCACTGGGTGGAGAACAAACGTGCATGTGTCTGATGAATTCTAGAGAAACCTATTAATGTTTGTCTCACCAGGAGCGATGATCTCAATCATTTAACAACCTCATTAAACCCCAGTGTCTTCCCTCACGGAGCTTGACATTCATGTTAGAATCTGGCCAGGCACTGTGCCAAGTCAACTTGTTCATATTGGCGGCCTAAATCACATTCTTCGTGGATTCGACCTCATTCACTATCAGTGATGGAGAATTAGTGATCTAATCTGCTGTTCAATTACTCACAAAGACAGACTGATACATGAGTTAATAATGTAAATGGTCTTGTCCTGGACGTGCAGGGGTGATTTTGGACTTTGCACTCACTGTTCAACGTTTGCTACACAGGTATCTGGCATGAGAAAATCCACGCACGCGCATGTTGTTTAATGCACACAGACTATAGGGATGTCCCTCGAGAAACGGAGAGCATTTCATTTCTCACTGACACGTTCACCTCCTTCCTCCCGATTCCACCGAGGGCTGCCGGGGTTGTCAACCGTGGGAGAAATGAGAGCAGAGCTTTCTGCTCTCAAAACAACGTGGAAACTACATTTGTGTCCGCTGAGCAAGACTGGAAACAAAATAGCTATTTCCCCATTGTGTGTCAATGCTGCTGTTCAATTTCCCATTCATTCCTGCTGTAAAATAGCCTGCAATTGGAACATCTTCAAACAACAGGTAAACACGTGGATATTAAAAGGAAATGGCTTGGTTCCTGTCCTGGTTATTGTAGCTTTGATTGTTTTTATTCTAACCATGGGTCATCATAAATAAGCATATATTTTGGCTTTCATTCCTGCTGAACTCTGCCTATTATATATATATTTTTGCAGTAGGCAATTTGTATTACAATATGAAATATCTGATGTGCACCTCAGGTGGCTTTTGCAAAGGTGCCGTGTGTATAGAAGTCATTGAATAACACTGGGCATCGCATTGCTGTGCTATTCATCACATTACAGTATCTTCTCTTTTGTAGTTTCTAAGACAGCAGTCCTTGAGATATTAAAACCCTGGACATAGACACCTGCAGTTTTAGAAGAGCATGACCTGTTACAGGTCAGACATGCTATACTGTAGCTGTGTTATTTACTTAAGTATTCACACGGAGCTCATTGTAACCTGCAGTATGGTCCTGCAGTCCTTGAGCTATTAAAACCCTGGACATAGACACCTGCAGTATTAGAAGAGCATGACCTGTTACAGGTCAGACATGCTATACTGTAGCTGTGTTATTTACTTAAGTATTCACACGGAGC
>JAODLL010037335.1:0-21816 GCA_026546735.1 Forbesichthys agassizii
CGTTTTACTGAGCCAATCGCACCTGCTGAAAGACGGGCCATTGCAGCTAGCTAGACGAGTGAGTTGCACCGCTTAAGTGGGGTATGGGGGGACATTACGGACACGCCCATTCAGCCCTGAGCCCTTTGAATGTAGCGTTTTTTGTCATAATATTAACACACTTATTATTTATTATTATTTATTTGGTTGATTTATATAAATCAATAAATATATCCCTCTGCAATATATTGAGAATATTTCTGCACCTTGTAACCTCTTTCCTATCTCTTTAACTGTGTCAGAACTCTCACTCACCCAAAACTAGACAATGGACTATTCAATTTCATCAACCTGCTTATTTCTTCCCAAGTGGCTCCATCATAACATAACAGGGGCCTAGCAATGCCTGTCGGTGGTGTATAAATGGTTTGTGTTAATTATAGCACCACGTTCCATTAAACATAGCTACGTTAGCATCCGCTAAGCTAGTCCCAATGCTACGTTAGCATTCGCTTAGCTAGTCCCTATGAGCTCTTTTCTCAAGGACCACACTCCCTCATTTGTCACAAGCGCTGTTCATTTTAGGTACGTTTATTTAAAACATATTCATAATTGAATCCTCATTTGGGTAACTGTCAAATACATTTATCTTCATTATATTTGCTTAGGATTATTATGAGGTCCTTTGGTCAAGTAAGCATACAAAAATGTATCTCAATGTACAAAAGGTTATTTAGTACCTTTTCTTTATAATAATTAAGAATTAAGGATATTTCGTCTCATCTGGAAAGTGTCCTGGTTTAGCGATTGAACAACAGAATGCTGCATGATGCTTAATTGATTGATACACCATTTCTCTCCGCCAGCATTGTAACGAGGAACGAGTAGTTTTTAATTAAGCAAATGCTTAATTGTTTTAATAACTATTTCAAATAACAAAAATTATTTATATTTTTATTATTGTACCATTCATCAAATGATCAGTTACAAATATGTCTTTTTAATGCTGCTGGCTTTATAGGTCTATTTACCTCAGTGACTACATAAACGTTAAGTGGAACAGAGAGCCGGAGGGCCGCGTATGAAACTGATCATGTTGTATAAATCCACTGCAAACTTTTTGAATAAATTATACAATTGAATTAATCACAGAAAAAAGGAGTTCCGAATCACTAAAAAGTGCAGGTCCGGAACTGCACATCACTACTTAGTTGTAACTGTAGCTTAAGAACTGTCTGGTAAATTGCTGGTTGTTCCTCGGTTCAGTTCATTATGTACGAATTAATGTATCTTAAATTATGTTATGGTAGGACTGTCCCGAATACCATTTTACAGATTTCGAATACTTGGTGGTATTTCCGAACGTATTCAAATACTATTTTTTAAAAACAACATTAAATACACTCTACTATAATTAAGAAGTATAACAGAAGTAATCTTCGATTTCTAGCTTCAGTGAGCACACATGTAAACATAGCTCCTGCGCTCTAAATGGCCACTTTGATTGACACGTCAATTGAGCCAGTCAGAGCTGTCAAATAGCATGTACCTCCTGTATTAGCCAATAAGAGTGTGTGTTGAATGAATAGCCCTGCTCTCTTCTTACAAACAGAACCAATTGCAATCAATTGTGTTGATGACACAGTGTAAGGCAGGCAATTACATTTCAACATGTGGGTTTATATGGAGACAGTAAGAATTAATGGTAAAACATGCATGCATAATGTGAAAAAACGAATACTCGAATCACAATATTTAAATCGAATACATGCCCAACAAACGAATACCCGAATAATCGAATATTTGGGGCCAGCCCTATGTTATGGTGAAGGGTAAAGTTGTAGTTTCAAATCAAATTAACAGAGGAGTAAGCTCGGTGGGAACTGAGAAGCAAATATCCATGAAATGGACGGATGGAAAACATGACGAGCATATGTTCAAAACTACAGTACAGCCATCTTTATAAATACAGGTCCACAGTGACCTTGCAAGACATAATGAGGTCATACAGGTTGTCTGTATACACAAAATGCATTGCCTCTGTCTTTATCTCTCTCCTCCTGTCCCTGGTTATCGCCTATCTGTGGAGTTAAATTAGGCCTGTGTGCAGAAGCCCTTGCCAGCAATCTCTCTCTCTCTCTCTTTCTCTCTCTCTCTCTCTCTCTCTCTTTCTATAACATCGCCAGGCTGCCATGATAACAGGCACATAAAACATCAGATTACCGGCAGCCAAGGTAAATATTTTTGAAGGGCATGTTGTACGCATGCGTGGTCATCCTCTAGGGTAGAACAAAAGGCGATAATACACAATACACTGTCCACTAGGTTCAACACATGCTTGTTTGCTCTCAGCATATCTGTGATCTATGTGATTCGATTTCCCCAATAATGTATTTTGTAGCAAAACTGCAACATGCAAAAGCTGGATTTTATAATCTGTCTCTTTGTCTGAAAAACAGTGAAAGACGTGGTCGTTCATCAGACTGTGGCCAGCGGTGTCGTTTACCAGGCTTTGATTCATTGCAGCCAATAACAATCTAGTGTCATTCACATTCAGCTAGCAAAGAGATGGAGACGAGCACTGCAGAGAAAATGTCTATTAATGGTTATCGCTGTCTGTCCCTGATGTCCGTACTGTAGTCTGGTCTAACGTCTGGATTGACGTTTAATCTGTTTGTCCCTGGTGTCCGTACTGTAGTCTGGTCTAACATCTGGATTGACGTTTAATCTGTTTGTCCCTGATGTCCGTACTGCACTGCAAACAATGCCCTATCAAATATAAGTGCAAATATATTAGTTATGAGCATTTTTTATGCTCAAAACAAGCTATTTTTACTGCCAGTGCAGTAAGTGAAATTTACTTAATAAGATTTCTTAAATTAATTGCAGATGTACTTAATTTAAGTCACTAGATAAGCCATTTATATTAGAAACAAGTCACAAGTAGATTTTAAAATATAAAAACAAGATTATCTCACTAAATTAGATGTTCGTTTTTGCAGTGTGTAGTCTGGTCTAACGTCTGGATTGACGTTTTCTTTTCACTCTGCATTTTCGTTTTTCTTTTTTTCTTCTTTTGTTTTAAGATTAGCTGGTCTTTATGCTGCTGAAGAGTTGAATTTACTGCCAATATCTCATGTCAGTGGTCGGAAGATACAGTATCTATACAGGCTGATAATGTTGGGAGTTGGGCGTTTGGGGGATATTTTATGGAGGGAATGAAATAAATCAAATGGGATAGTTACTGTACTGGTTGGAACTCTAACTTAGATATGGATTTACAGATGGCACAGCTAATGTAAACATAATTTAATTAATTTTAAAATGAAGGGTTATTTGATGTACATGTGCTGGATATAAGGCTTTTATAGTCCTGTAATTTTGAGTACCGGTATACTTGTTGGTCAGTGCTTTCAAATTGGCAGCTGTTTGTCCCCTGTGATGACACCTTTGAAAAGGGTCCATATAGCTTAGAAATGTGCTGCCTTTGGTGAAGAAAGCAAAGCTAATTAAATGGCTGATGTGAAATAGACTCCTAGTACATGTTGCTTTGATAGCCAGTGCATTAAAAAGGCAGAGTGTGATTTTAAGCCACATGGACAATAACACAAGGGACACCAGACATTCAGAAAAGACATTAAATTGATGTTGTGAGGGCGAACACACGAGGCGATGTGCCATCTAAGTGCTGCTTGCTATGGCCACTCTTTAGCTCATTGGAGAGGCAAAGTCAAAGATAATGGGTAAGAGACTGCCGGGGCCTCACAGAGACATAGACGTCTGCCGGCTTTCTCCGCTCTCGCTTCCCATACAGACCCAAGTAGGCGTTCATTCTGTCTTATGGAACCACTCCCCACAGCCCCTTTCTCATTCCCGTTAATAATAATAATACATTTTATTTAAGGTCGCCTTTCAAGACACTCAAGGTCATCTTATATTACAAATACAAACAGACGCATACATTTTAGACATACAAGGTACAAATATAAAGGAGACTGAGCTGAGACAGAAAATAAAAATGGGTTTGTTGTGGTCAGATATGGGTCAGTGATATTGGCAGGGGAATAAAACACAATCAATCAGAGGTTGGGCGCCAGGGAGTTTAAAAGCACGGTACTCAATTTAGTGTAAGGGAATATGTTAGCCGGCGACTCCTTCTATCCCGCCCCCTTCCTCTCATTTCTCTTCGTTTCATATGCCACTTAAGTGGATCACAGGACAACGGATGTGTCACGGCTCAATGGGGAAGGGGGGGTGGCTCAATGGCACGCAGGGAAGACGGAGAATAGGCCCGAGGCCACTAGTGTGTTTAAAGATGTGTACTTGGTCTGTGTGTGTTGGTTGTGTCTCTGCAACAGACTCTCAACAGACAGGGCGAGTTGTGCCAATAATAACAATGTCGCTACTGAATCAGCAGCTATCCACTGTCTCTCCTAAAGGAGCTGGCCCGATGAGGATAGTGAACTTAGGTCTTCTGTTTAGGTCTTTAAAGGTATACTCTCTTTGATTGGGTTACGGCGCCGCCAAATGCCCAAACGTCTGTCCCGGGTCACTTGGAGGAGAATAAAGCTTTAATTGGGCCTGAAAGTTGAACCCGACATGGCCGAACCAGGTTATTCTCCTCCTCAGCAGCATCCAGCTTCTCTCTAAATAGCAACATATCAGCGAGGGGAAAAGGTACATGCTGCAACAGACCTCAATGAGCTATGACTCAAGTTGCTTAAGCACGCTGCAAATTATATATACTTGTATTAATTAGTAAACTCAACCCGACGTGCCTGGTGAAATATGTGAGGCATAAAGACCGACCCGAGCGGGTCCCGATGGGTTCGGGCAGAGGTCTCAAGCTCTAGTGGAGAAGGGTGTGTCTCCAGTGAAAGGCAACGAGGGGGAGTATAGAAGGGCGTGAGTCACATAGCACTCAGGTTTGGGTTGGGAGAAGAACAGTGTTTTTCAGCTACCATGTTGCAGAGTGTGTCTTTAATTATGAGTATCTCTTTAAAGGTATAGTAAGTAATTCTGGAGAAAGCTTGTTGAAATTTGAACTTGATCAAAACAAAAAAAAACACCTTCAGTGCCTAGAAGTAGTTCTTCAGAAGCTCTGCCCCAACATTGGAAACATATTGCGAAGGCTGGGATACTGTTGTTGTGTGCGGTCTGCACCACTTGGTTTGTATTCCTATTTAATACAGAGAAGGGTAAGACGGATATATTTGGTGAATTTGACTAAAGGCGTACAATAGCTTACTGGGCATAATACTGATTGCTGAGCAGTCTGCGATCGCTGTAGTGTGTTTGTTTTGCCCCAGTCCCTCATGCTGTCTGTCTGTCTGTCTGTCTTCCGTAAGGTGTCCGGCCAGCTTCCGTGGGATGTGATGCCTCTGGGTGGGTTCAACTGAAGATGGAAACACTGGAGTCAGAGCTGACCTGCCCGATCTGCCTGGAGCTGTTCGAAGACCCCCTGCTCTTGCCCTGCGCCCACAGCCTGTGCTTCAACTGTGCCCACCGCATCCTGGTGTCCCACTGCTCCACTAGCAAGCCCCTGGAGTCCATCTCGGCCTTCCAGTGCCCCACCTGTCGCTACGTCATCACGCTGAACCACCGCGGCCTGGAGGGCCTGAAGCGCAATGTGACCCTCCAGAACATCATCCACCGCTTCCAGAAAGCGTCCGTCAGCGGGCCCAACAGCCCCACCGAGAACCGCCGACACCAGCCGGCGCCGCAGCAACCGCCGCCGGCACAGCCGCAACCGCCGCCAGCGCAGCGCCCGTACAGCGGCACCATCGCCGGGACAACAAGCTCCCGCAGCAGCCCCGCGTCCTCGGGCCACTCCCACCACTCGCACCGCCCGCGGTCCAACGCCGCCGTCCCCACCGGCAACGCCAACCGCAGTCCGGCTGCCATGGACGGGCGCGTGGGCTGCCAGTTCTGCGAGCAGGAGCCTCCGCGCGAGGCCGCCAAGACGTGCGTGACGTGCGAGGTGTCGTACTGCGACCGGTGCCTGCGCGCCACGCACCCCAACAAGAAGCCCTTCACGGGGCACCGGCTGGTGGAGCCCGTGCCCGACACGCACCTGCGCGGCCTGGCGTGCCCGGAGCACGAGAACGAGAAAGTCAACATGTACTGCCTGGTGGACGAGCAGCTCATCTGCGCACTCTGCAAGCTGGTGGGACGCCACCGCGACCACCAGGTGACCTCGCTCACCGAGCGCTTCGACAAGCTCAAGGTCAGTCGGCACTCAAAATGTTGTCTGTGTTTTTTTTAATTATTAGATAGGACAGTGAAGGAAGCGTGTGGGAGAGAGACAGGAAGCGAGTGGGAGACAGACAGGAAGCGAGTGGGAGACAGACAGGAAGCGTGTGGGAGAGAGACAGGAAGCGTGTGGGAGAGAGAGGGCCAGATTCGAACCCGGGTCTCCCAAGGCACTTACGGACGCTATGAACTATTGTATAACAGTATTGCATGCGCCAAAGCTCCACCCACCCTTTTGTTCTTTTTTTTTTTCTCTTCTTGGGCTCGACGACGCTGTCCGTAGTCGGCCCGTATCTGGGTCCGATTTAGACGACGCTGATGTTCGTTGGAGATTTCTCAAGCAGGGTCGGATACTTTTCTGTCGCTGGCGACCTGCGGAATGCTTCTTGATCCGTTCCCCGCTCGGCTTCTCTCCTCTAATCTGTCGCTGCGCTGGGCATGTGTGTTTACAGTAGCTCCCTTGTGTCGACGTGAACTTTCCGAGCAGCCACAGTTCTCGTGTACAATCCCAGCATGCTTTGTTCACAGAGGGAGAGACACCGATCACAGAACTACAGATTTAGCCAGAAACAGAGAGGGGGTGGGGAGGTCAGAGAGAGTGAGCGAGAGAGAGAGAGAATGCCATTGTAATAGTCGATGAGCTGGCATTCCCTGTGGATGTTGAGCTTCAGAGCCTGCGAGAGGTGCACTGACCAGCTCCATAAGCCAGGCAGGGACTGCTGAATCAGGACCAAACACAACACAATGAGAGGCCCGACTGCATTGGCTGGAACCACTTCACAAACATGCAGTCCATCGCAGACCTGCTTGATAGATTTATGTTGGGCTGAATGTTGACATTGTTCACTATAGCATGTTGTAGTCATGAGTGTAGAAACCCATGGTAGTTTTGCTTTCATGTTCTATGTATTCCTCCTATTTCTCATTAAACTATATGTTGTTTTCCACAAATGTTGAGCCTAATTTACACCAAACTGTAATAAGTTTTTAGTTTTTAGATTAGGTACTCCAATAAATATAAATATATAAATGGTGTCCCATATTTACACAGCCAGTATGCATTTGCTTTAACTGGATAGAAGACCCATAGGCAATTACAATTACAATTTATTTTTTTGTAATTTGTAAATGTTTTTGAAAAACATTTAAATGTAATAATTTCTTAGCCTAATATAGGGTTGACACAAAAGCTGTGCAGCGTGTCATCTTTCCCACCAATATGACCATGCAGAGTTTAGGTTCATAGCTTGTTTATATTCAGAACAATACGATGGCTCGTGTTACAAGCTGAAGTCAGTGCTGTTTTGTTCCACAGTACACCTTGCTACGAGTAATGACTCAATATAACACATGGTCCTCCACGCTTAACATCTCATTGTTTAGAGGCCGCCAACATCAAGGGAACGCCACTGAATCTTGCGGCGTCATTTGATCATATAAATAGTATCGTGTGACGCAGGGCAGGATGTATAACCTACATGGGAAAGTGACACATTGTCAGTGCCCGGTCTCTATAGTGTGTAGAGGTATAGTGTGTCTCATTTTGGCTTTCTGTGCAAAGAAAACAACGAGAACACAAAAGCTTTTGCCTTCTGCTCTCTTTTGTCTGCATTACAATGAACTGCAACGGTGATATTGGCATGCAGTAGTCGAGGAACTTTGCGTGCTGTTTACAATTTGCAATTAGATCCTTTAGCTGATGCGTTAATGGAAAGTGACTTACACTGAGTTTAATTACAGTGCAAGGATTAAAGCAAGTGTGCTCTGTTTGCATTTACAGTCCTTCCTGTAGGTTATCCACTGTGGTTCCAGTAATCTGAAAGCCCATTATTTGCAGAGAGGGGAGAGTGTGCTTTGTTGATGATAATCACGTTTATCGCTGCTAGCGCAATTGCACTTGTTTGGCACATCTTTCTTTGGTCATAACGTCGACCTGCGGCCGCTATATTTTCAGCCTTCAGTTGCCCTTCTTCCTCCCTGCTGACTGAATCGCATGGCGAACTTGTCGGAAACTTGAGAAGCTGATACCTGCCTTTCTCCGTCTTGTTTTTGCTCCTCATGTCTGGCTGTGGTTTGTGTCAGTGCTTCCCAGCCAAGGCTTTGAACTTATTTGACTTTGAACTTCCCCAGATTCCCCCTCCGTCCCCCCCCGTCCCCCCTTCCTTCCCGGCCGCGGTCCAAGGCCCATCTCAGCCCACCAGCGGGACCTGCTAACGTATAATCTTCTCTCTAACTTAAGCAAAGGGAGGAAGGGGGAGAGTGAGAGATGTAGGCCAAGTGAAGGCAGAGGGTCACACTACCACGGCTCCTGTGTGACTCCCCCCTTACATCACACCTCGCAATTAAAGGCGGAGTTTAGTCATTCTTGAGAACACTTGCTAACTTGGAGCTCAAATGCCAGACAGCCTCTAGTTGACCTCTAAACCACGGTGTGGGTTGTCCGAGTATTGTTTTCTATGCCAGGAGCTAGACGCTAAATGATTCGTCACACATTAGGAATACACTGACCTTCCCGGGATGTGTGAAGAGGTGCGAACCGGAGAGAAGCGAGTGAAAACGCAACGAGGCAGAAGCCAGTCAATTCTCTAAGCAGCTGTTTGGCGTAGCTGCCATGGTCACATGCAAAGGCATTGCTCTGACTCATTTTTGTCACTTAGTTTAATAGGATTGAGAAATGGCTGCTTAAAGGTATTGCACTTAGGACTTTTTATGAGCTATAATGCAGTGAAATTACTTTAAATTGCTACCATTCAAAGTGCACTTTATTGTCTCTGTGAATTGCTCATCAGATGCCTCTTGCATTTTCCCATCAGGACTGTATTTAGGTAAATTGTGTTCTAAAATCGATCTAGGGAGAAAAAGGGTCTCAATCCAAACCTGATTAGTCTTTGAATTCAAACAAGCGAAATCACATGTTCACATTTCAGCCAACACGTTATAATCTCACTTGCACACTGCAGTGCACAGTCCACCAATTTGTGTGAGTGCACAGGGACAGAAAGATGATTGGATATGGGACCTTTCAGTCACTACACTGTAAAAGACAATTATATTTCATAAATATTTCATTTTACAATATTCCTTTTTACAGTGTAGCCTAGAGTCCACAACCACCTGGTCACACAGGTGCTCGTGGCAACGGTGGTCCCGGCCTGAGGGAAACAAAGGCTAGTGTTCAAAGTGGTCTGAACAAGGGTTGATTGCGTTACAGGCCAAGTAATGGAAGTTACCTAAAGACAGATGTCAGGGGAGGTCCGAACAGGCAAGAAAACTATGATCTTAAAGGGGGAGAAAGAGAGTGATAAATGACCGTGGGCCTTTGTGTAGCAAGTGCCACTTCAGCGCTAGCGGTGAATTGATTGCCAGTGGAAGGCTTGAACCGTCATGGAGACCTGCCGGTGTTCTGAAATAAACAGGCAAGCCGATAACAATGAAAACGTCTGATCCTCTGAGCTTAGCGGCATGCCATATGTGTAGCAGACGCGTGGAGGCACTGGGATATGAGTGTGCATTTCCCGAGGTGAAACACACGTTTGTCATACTGGCTACTATAAGGGAAAAGCTTTTAAGAGTTACTGTGTGTCCATGGGTCTCTGCCCTTCGTTAGATCGTCTAAGTGTCCATCTTTGTGCGTGTGTGTGTGCGCGTGTTGTGTGTGCACATTGCATGCATCATGCATGCATCATGCATGCAATGTGGAAATATGTCGTGCCAGTTCATTGTAAAATGCAGTGGTTCTTGAAAGAAAGAAAAAAAGGCTTGTTGACCGACTCCAAGCCAGTGTGTGGCGTCCACATGCAGAATTCATGCAGGAGTGGGAAGTGGAAAGCTCTTAAGGGCCGTCGGTGTCAGCGATGGGACAACAATAGCAAGAGCTACAGTATACAGTGGATCTTTCTTGTGTGAGCACTTTACATATCCATTCCATTGATATCTCTTACATTTATGTCCAGCTGGGACTTTTTTTTTATTTGTTTGTTTCGGCTCTGCGTGACGAAGTTACCCTGAGAAATTCCTTTTTATAGTTCTAGCGGTTTTTAAGTGAGGAAAGAGGGCTAAAAATGTCAGCAAACTGTAAGTGATCGCTAAACCATTCAACCGTAACTGAATATAGTTCCAAATCAACCAGATGAATTTATTTATTATACACGTTTTAGTAGATGTGGTGTAAATCCACACTAAGGCTGAGCAAAGTATTTTTCGGGCTTGATCTCATCTCCAAAAAATAATTTTGCAGTGGACCGTCCATCTCACAGTATTTCATTCAAATATATTAATGTTTTAAGCAATCTGAGGACATTTCTGATAACCTATTGTAGCCTACTATATGTGTGCGGAACAACTTAAGGCTCTTTCCATGCCTGGAACGATTGCTCTTTCATGAAGGTTGCTATGATGGCATGATCCCTTAAACCCAATACAATGTCAGCCGGTGTCCAACTTCAGAATTCCTTGGGACACAAAGGAATGTTGTGAGTGTACATGTGCGTGCGCGTGTGTGCTATTTACACTTACCAAATAGGCTGCTTCACAGTTTTTTGAATATGTGTCGGTATAGGCTGATAATCACTCCCCTGTATACCAAGTCATTAAGACTAGGATTTAGATTATAGGTTAGGCATGTTGCTAATAGTGTGGCAAAATAAATTCCTAATATGGAGACATTTTTTTAGCCAACACTTCTAGCCATCTAGGAAGACAGATGACTAAAAATCAATTTAAATGTGTCTTTGTGTGGTTTTGGCTAGTCAAGAATTCCAGCCTCCAAAACCTCATTCCCAAACAGCTCCTTATGTTTCACACACAGCTGCCTTGGAGAAGACTATGATTCTCACAGCATTCCATTCCTGTGAATGTCTGTTTCCCCAAACACACAAGCATTGTACAAACAGAGAGATACATAGAGAGAGAGAGACATAATTTGTCAAAATGACTTTGACATATAGAAAAGCGAGTCTCTGGGGAAGGTTGGAAGATTCAGTATGCGTGACTGTGTGGATTATGGTATGTGACATATGACCATTTACTTATTGGACAATTATCCACAGGCATCATCCATTTTTAAACTGTTAGATGAGTCAAAAGCATTTTAAACAAAGGCAAGACTATAAAAACATCTATAAGCTTGGGTTTAAACATAAAACAATATACAGAAATATTTTACTGAAGTAAGTGTTTTTCCCTGGTGTGTCAACAACAAAACAACAACCACTACAATCCCACGTTGACGATGTGGTAAAGAGCTGTAGGGTGGACCCTGAAGAGCGCTGGCTGGCTTCACGTGACATGCATGATCGAGGACACAACGGGTGTCCACCATGAAGCTGATGAGAGCGAGTGGCACAGTGCCTCTTTCTATGGGCATCTAAAAACAGACACGTCAACTAGCATCCTCTCACTCGGCATTGAATGATTAGAGAAGAATCCTACAGAACTGTCAAAAAACTGCGTTTATAGTTTACGTATACTTTGTTACACATACATTGTTACACATACATTGGTCTTTTCAACATAGGACAAGTATTCACATTGTTTGACATTTGTACCCGCATGAAATAATCAAAACACATGCACGTTATTCCGTGATCTGTTCCACTGTTGTTCTATTTTGGGTAAAAGCCAGATTCATTATAGTTTAATTTTAAGTTCGCAGTGAGAATCAGTCTGGAAAGCCTAGAAATAATTTTGAATGTGTCTGAGTAGCAACTGAACTTACTAGGGCTGTGTATTTGCAAGAATCTGGCGATACGATATACGTATCACCATACAGGGGCCACAATTAAATATATTGCGATTTATTGCGATGCAGTATAAGGCGGTATATCGCGATTTCTAATTTGTGAAAAACTGTCATAGCAATGCTAGTGTGTGGCGCCGCTAATGTAAACTTGCTCAGGGACTTCACATGGATATTAGCTTTAAGAACTTCAGAGTCATATTGATAGCTATATGGGTTTGGTTTAGGTGTGCCAAAAACGACCAGGTCCAGATCCAATCAAATGCCAAGTATTTCTTTGAAAGTACCTGCCCTTGCCACAACAACCTATACAAACCGTTCCAGTGGACGGCTCCCCAGATGGAGTTGTGACTAACAATTCATCTGGCATGTCAGGTTAGATTAATTCCCCCTATAGGTCAGCACTTGAGCTGTTAGTGCTGATAAAACCCCTTATATGTCAGGCTAATATAGAAAACTTCACCCAGAATTGTTCAAGCATTGATCCCTCTACTTCAGGGACATTTTAAGTGGTTTCATTTCTTTACTATTTTGGGGAGAGAATGTATAAAAATGAAATTCCAATGACCATTTCATTTTTTGCTGGTTTGGGCTCAAAGGCTCACAGTTTTTCTCCTCAAACTGGCTTCGCTTTCATGCACAGTTGTGTTTCAAAACATAAACAGTGTGCAGTGCAAGTAATATATGCATCTGCTCTGTATTTTGTCTTGGCAAAAAAAGTACTTAAAAAATGTATTCATGTGCAAGGGCTTTATACTATGGCAGGCAGTGTATGTGGAATTATGATATGACCATTAGGGTACTCTTTGCTTGTGATTTTATGTTAAACATTACCAGTGAGATACAATTATTTCAACATTGGCAGGCATATATAAAGTTTCCACTGAGAAACAGTAACAATGCTAGCAAGCTATCTTTGGCTAGCAAGTTTTAACAGACATCCAAGCAGAAAAGTTACCAGCTAATCTCACCACCAGCCTTTCCAGATTGAATGGTGTAATATGACAGTTTGCCATATTTCTGCTTGTTGGATAATAACTCTATTGCCCTGTAGCAACCATATTCCAGCAACGTCAGCTTTTTGATGTTAATCAAATAGACTTTAAGGCTTGAAGCTAAGATTTCATATTTATTTAAACAGTTGAAGAAAATATTTGACCTTCTTACAAACAATCACAATCTACAGTATTATAGAATATACAGTAAAGTAATAATCCTAAATAGGACACTAAATGTGAGAATTCAATTTTACAGATTTTTTGTAGCCTAGTGTGCTATTTTCTTATAATAAAATTGTATAATTCAACTATATATAAAATGTAGATGGCACATCATTTAGTACATCATCATTTAGTACATACAATTTTAAACTGGCTCTTTGTGCAATATAACATCCCCGGATGTTTCTACTGGGCTCAGTTTCAATAAGAAATCTGAGCCACCCAGGGAACCATTCAGAGAGACTGTTTAGCTCTGGCACCGCGCCAGCAAAACGATCGTAGGAACGCAGGGAATGCCTCCTTTTTTATGGGAAGCTGGCCCCCATAACTGTTAGTGACTGCGACTCCGTAACTCTGGCGTCTCGCCAGGGATACGTGGCAGGGAAACATGAACCGCACAGCTGCAGGTTATGGGATTGTATGCGTTTGGCGAGCCTCTGAAGGTTTTATATTTCCCCATGCGAGTGTTGGAGGTGTTGACGTTTCACAGCACACACAGCTAACATTTATCTGACTAAGAGCAAGTCTCCATCTGTATACGGAACTGTGGGAGACAGACTGGAGGTTTCCTCTTTCCCTCTCTCCCCCTCCCTCCCTCTCTCTCTCTCTCTCTCTCTCTCTCTCTCTCTCTCTCTCTCTCTCTCTCTGTGCAGCGTGGACGTTATAACTGTCTCTTGGCCATCAGCCATGGCCAGGTGAACGGCAGCTGTAGAGTAACTGCCACCGCTGCTATGGTGACATGACCTCATCCATAAATACTCAGCTTCGACACGCTTTCCTCGCGCTCCACCCTGTCTCTAGTGTTGGACACAGTGCACACCACACACACACACGTAGGACACAGGAGACACAGTGGTCACTGACCACTGCTGCTGAGACCCTGTGTGTTTGTGTGCCGCGTGATGAGTGCTTCTCTGAAACTGTTTATTCCCGTGTGTGTGTGTGTGTGTGTGTGTGTGTGCGTGAAAAATTGTTTACTCCTATTCCTATTACCGGAATAGAGCTGTAACATTTTTCTAGTGCATATCAACATTTGAAATAAGTGATCTTCTCCTATCAGTGCTGTTGTATCAGAAACATATCAGTATTACTGTAGCAGCCCTTTAATGTAGAAACTATGACAACCACACAGCCCCAAAATGGGGGTTTGTTAAGCTGTAGATAAACGAAGAAGAGACATGGGAAACCAGAGTTAGCAAATTAAAGCCATACTTACATTTACATTTACATTTACGGCATTTGGCAGACGCTTTTATCCAAAGCGACTTACATTTAGTACATTTGTCAGTAGTTGGACTGATGTCTGACTGTCAGGGATGAGGAAACCTGTAAGAGAGCAAGGTTCTCATCTCCAGGATTAGTGGTAGGCTCAGCTCAGTGTTATAGCTGCCCTAATCTCCCATTTTTGTTGCTAATGCTATATTTACCTAGCCTGGTGTAGCCACGCTTTGAGTGTTGGACAGCGCTGAACCAATCAGCGTTGCTACAACTGTTATTATCGCCTCATCTAGCTCTACCACCCTTCAATGTCATCTGACTAACCCACGCTGATTGGGCCGCCAGCAGGGTGGCTGTGTGAACGCTAATGCGGTCAGCATAGGCGGGCGGAGCCAGGCTCATGTTTACCATGGAAATGGTACATCAGCATAGCATGGCACATATTCTTCGATGCATTCTTGCTGACGTCACACGCACATGCTTTGTGCTTCCGCGTGACCGCATGTTGTCCTCCCGCGGCTTTTTCCTGACATTTCAGCACCCTTGTTTACTGTCTGTGAGCGCAGAAATGCTTTTTTGGAAGCTTTCGAGCGTAGACCCCTTTTTGACCCGGCATGAGTCAGTTGTACCAGAAGAATACAGTTCCTGTTTTAAAGAAAGATGTAAGTGTTTATTTAAATTTTAGAATGTGACAGAGAACAACAGAAAACAACTTCATTTGTGATATTTTGACATCTTCAGGGTCCACAAAAAATAAAGATTTCGGCCAAATCAGTCCTTCCCATCACCTGAACGCACCTTGAACCTTAAATTAGACTGAAGCTGCATCACCCTAGCTGTCAGTGACCGGGGGGCTATATCGCTTGAGTGAAACATTCCAGCACACAGGAGGAACCGGAGCAGCGATGTCGAGAGATAAGGCACATTAAGGTCAAGATTTGGACAAGAGACAAGCAGAGAATAGCTGACAGTGTCGGCGGCAGGCTGTGAGAGCTTAGTGGAAGCAGACAGCTGAGGTGGAGGCTGGAATGATAGAGATCCCAAGACGTTGGCATGTCGGCTGACTCACTCACCACTGCTCAAGATTTAAATGGCATGCCCACGTACTTGTGTAGCAAGCCTCTGGCAAACCGACAGGCCAGGCATCAGCTGTCAACACGCTCCACCATATGTTTAGGAGCACGCTGTCAATTATCCAAACCATGCGCTAACGTTTTTTAATTCATGAACCAGGGAGTTTTGTCTTCCGTCATTTATTTAAAAAATGAATGACATTTCCACACCTGATTGACCCTAGTATTCTCTTCAGAAGTAAATAGAGCAGCTTCTTTCAGTTTGTTATGCTGTTAGTAAACAACAGCAATAGAAAATGCGAGAGAGAGAGAGAGAATGTTTCATGTAGGTAGGCACAGCCCTTTGATTTTGGTTTTGCCCCTAGAATATTTTGGACATATTTTACTTAACCTACGTTTCAGTGAGTTGGCATATTAGATAACTGCGGTATTGTGATATTTCTGTATTCTGGAGGTGGTTTATACCTCTCTGCTCCTTTTACGATTGTCTTTTTATTTCTCTTATGATTTATTCAACTCGCAATCTGTCACTATGGAAACATCTCAAGTGATCTTCCTATAAACATAATTCCTAATGTGCATGTGGAGGCGTTAATTGAGCTAATTAGCATAGTTTATTATACTATAGCATACTATGTGGCCTTCACCTTTTAGCACAAGTAACTGTTAATACATGGGTATATAATATACCCATATGAAACTGCAGTATGGAAGAGAAAAGGTCAAATGAGATTGACCCTGACAGCGGAAGGATCATATATCTGCACATACATCAACATCATTTTAATAAATATGACAGTGATGAGCTCAGCTGACACCGTATTGGAGTAGTTCCTAGAAAAATACATTCTGCCCTGAATCAGCTTGTGTCCTCTACAGTTCAGCGCACACACTGTACTCCACATCACATCAGCTGCGGGGGGAACAGGATTCCTAGTTGCAAGTGTCAGCCCAGCCGAGACAGGCCCCTACATTTATAATGTCTGCAAAAACATACACATGAATTTTCCACAAACCTGAGTTGTTGCGAGGTCTGTGTATCGGATGCCAGCGTTATCATGCTTGTCGCTTTCCCCCGTGAGATATGGAAAAACATGGCCGGGGACTCTCGCAGATGAGGGACTGCGATTATTAAACCTTCCATGTCACTTAGGTTACTCTATTCATGGTGGTGTTGCATTTACACACACATTTCAAATGTGTTTGGGTACTCTCTCAATCTCTCAAAGAAAATCTCTAAACAGCAAAGTATTTTTGCTGTTTAGAGATTGCAAAGTGTTTTCTTTGCTTCCTTTTTTTTCTCTCAATCCACTTTCAGTCAGTCTCTCTTGTAGGTGATACCGAGGGACTTAAAGGCTTAAGGAACCCTGGTTCTGAACAACACTTACGTTTCAGTTCTGCATTCTTAATACAGTTTGTTGCATAAGCATGATGTAAGTGTAAGCACTGGGCTTTTTCTAATGTGATGCTAGCCTCTTGATGCCGCTCCTTGCAATAGGTCATTGGTGTTCTATCAGGATCTTTACAAAGCCAGCTTTGCATTGTCCATGCTGGTCTGTTTGTGTTGTTCAAAGGCAGCACTCCTTAAACGTGGTTGGTTAGCATGCCTGTGTGATTGTGATGTTACAGAGAAGCACTCTTTCATCGTGGTTGGATAAAGGAACATTTGTTTGATTTTTATAGTAGGTGTACTGGTTGTGAAAATGACGTGTCTACATCAGACTGTCTGTTAAATCTGTGGCTCCTGTAAATGTTATTCAGAGTTTAGCTGGCACACATTTCCTAATGCTTGTTTACAGCCAGAGTGTCTTTTCTCTTTATAATCGACCGACCAATCAGCCTGTTTTGCTTTGCAAATGTCGGGAAACTCGTTTGTTGGTGTGTCAACTGAAGTTTTTAATCAATTAGATACATTTTTGAGACTGTGTTTGTGAATGCAGACCTCTGTTGGGTCTGGTCTGTCGAGTTCTTCTAACTTTTTGGCATACATTATGTAGATTAGATCCAAGTTAAATAGATGAGGCAGGTGTTTTAATTCAGCAGTTAAAATACTGTTTGTGTTCATAGAGTACCACTCTAATTATAGTGTGCAACAGGTATTTAATACAGCAATTGCCGCATGACACTGTATGGTTTTAAAGAAAACAGGGAAAAAACAACAAATACAAAATATCACAAGGAGGAAATTAGAGAAACTGTAAAGCTCTGATTTTCTTCCCAGCTCTGAGCTCACATTGACTGAACGTTTGTGAACACGGGAGTTCAGAAACATTTTCTTCGTCTGATTCGCAAAGTCTTAAAACCTAATGTTGCCAGTTTTTTGTGGGAACGAGTGAGATGGGAAATGTACAACAGCTTGTTGAAATGGCTGCTTGTTGAACCTTCTTCATTGTTGACTTGAGTCACATGGGCCAAACGACAAACAAAGATACAGACAAATGCCATCTGAGAAATGACTCAGCAGCCCTCATATACTCCTACCCCTATTATTACTTCTGGCATCTTCGTTCTTTCTCTTCCACTCTCAGGACGCCACATTTTCGACCAAATTAATTCTCTTTTTTAACGCAAATTAATGTCGTCCCCTCCTTTACTTGGAGCGACGTCTGGGGACCTGGACCTGGTGAAGACTGCTTGTTAGCCAGAGCATCCCGTTCTGGCTAACAAGCAGTCTTCACCACGACCCACTGTCTTCCTTTATGCTAACTCAACACTACTCACAAATGAAACATGATACGCTGAGTCACACGTGACATGGTCAATATATTTTGATGATTACAGTCTGGAAATCCTATACTCGAATCCCAATATTTAAATCGAATACATACCCAACGAACAAATACCCGAATAATCGAATATTTTGGGCCAGCCCTAAAATAAACCCTTGTGAGCCCCCCCACTATTAATCTGTAAAATGTGATATGTGCCTTCACACACACACACACACAAAAAGAAAGATCTTTAAGATAGTAAATCCGTACCACTGTTTCATCGCCAGTGCCTAGGCTTATGTAATCCACAGCATTAAGTTCCCATCTCTTTACGTTCACAAATCACAGAATCCTCAGCTTGCTATCTCAGATGAAACATGTTCGACAAAAGCCCCTGGAAGGCAGAGATGGCCAGAGATGTAGTTTATGGGTTTATCCATTTTTGTTCTCATTCTTCTTTCCCTCACTTTCTTTTGTGTTTCGGTAGTTGCAGATATTTTGACGACACCTGATTGAGAAGGTTAAAGTCAGAAAGACCTCCGTTTTTTCAAAGAGACCCACACACACACACACAAGAGGCTACTGTACATTTGTTCCAATTTGTATTATTCTTTCAACCTACTGAGGAATATATTCATCCTAATCCTCCTTAAAAATGGGATTTTGGAAATTAAGGGTACTGTTCTCACATGTGAAGGCTTTGGAATGGAAGGGGCTAGTGGGGGCGTTCAACAACTAATATAATCAGAGGGAAAATCACTGGGGAGCTTTTTCAAGGCTAAAGAATTTGTCCTTATACTGTTCCGGGGTTTATTTTTCTGATCTTTTCAACCACAGTAGAAAAGATCGCCACTGTATGTTGAAGTCCTAGAATGTTGGCCTCATTCCTTCTAAGTTCTGCGCTGTTAAGAGCCTTTGAACCTTCACACAGTTTGCGTTTCTAGCTTGAGTTCAGTTAGAGTTGAAACATGTGAATTACTGTATGTGTACTGTAGGTGTTACAGTCTTAATAAGAAATATCCTATCTTTCTGTTCAGTTGTTGGTCAAAGATTATCTATACTATAATTTAATTCATACTGCAATAGCCATAGGTTTAGGTAGGGATGCTACCATTGTCCCTACCATTTTCAAAAATAACCAATATTCAGATGAATCAGAACAGTTTTATTTAATGTATGTTTTCTGTGTTTCTCTCTTCTCTTTAATCTCCACTATAACGCACTGCGAAAAAATACTAAATATAAAAACACTAATGCCAATGTCTTCTCTTATGGCACGTTGCTATGGAATCGGCTTGCCATACGTTCCAGTTACATCGGAACTTGGAATTAGTCACATCTGAGTTAAAATAAGTTGATACCAAAAAGAGAATGTACACATATTTTAGTATGATAAACAGTTATATTGGAAGTCTGGTGATTTATTTACGTTTTTTGCACCCCAGATAATACTATTATAGTGAGTCAGTTTTCGTTGACTGAGGGCAAACCTGGATATAAGCTATTTCACGGAAACTATGTGCATTAAAGTATGTTGTTATAGCACTTTACGTTTTCCATGTGAAGTAATACGCACTGCAATTTTTTGTGTATTACAATATATCTCTTGTTAATGATGCCTATTGAGTGCCAATAACAATATCGTTGTAACATGTTTGTGTTTTTAAGTTACACGGCCAGCAGGTAGCCTATGATGTTTAGAGCTACCATAAGTAAGCCTAGGTGCAATGATGAAAGGCCTCATGAACATTGTCAAATTTAACAAATATATCCTCGCATTTCGCTATCTTTTATTTTGAAAAAATAATGTGATACTTCTACACAGCCCTGGCTCCGGAAATAGGAACATAAATACAGTGGCGAACACCGCTCACATCAACAAAGCCGCAGTACTACGCGTCGGTTCACAGTGCATTTCGATTGTGGAGCAGCACCGCAGAAGGCTCTGAGGAATATTGTTTTTTTATTTGAGCTCGAAAAGCCAGGGCTCTCCAGAATTACCTTTAATGTGGGCCCCAGCCAATGAGTTAAAAGACAGCCATGAATATGGAATATTATCCGCCAGACAGAAACTACATTTCCCAGCAGGCTTGAGTTACTGAGTTACAACCTGGCATTGAAAGGCTGGCTAACAACAGCTGTAATTTGAACCTGTCCAGCCTAAATTAATTTACTGCTTTTTGAGTCGAACCATTGCTTCTCTCTCTCTCTCTCTCTCTCTCTCTCTCTCTCTGTTGATTAGGCAACAGCTGTACTGTGGTATAGGCCTACTGTAATTGTCTGTGTAATTCAAGTATTCATTGATACTTGACACTGCACTGTGTGGAATTCCCAACAGCTTATGTTCACTCTTACTGTGCGTGTGTCTTAGATGCTTACAGTACACCCTTGACCTTGAATGACCTGACACACTTTTCCTTGAATGTCTCTGCTGGATAAAGGGTTCACTCGAGATCCAGTTCTACCATCATTATTTAAAAATGGAATTACTTTAAGGAAAAGTTGCAAGTCTTAATTTAAATAAGTGTAAACACACACACACAACATAGAAGGTAAAAAGGTACCACTTTGCCTATCTGGATGTAGCATACTTCCAGTTTATAGCACTACCTAATAAAAGAGGACAGCCACTTCTGAAGTGGTGTGCAGGATTTGTGTTCTTATAATTTGTGCAAAAGATGGGCAGATGATGATGGTGTGGCTGAATCTGCGGAATAGCCATAACTGGCCCTACCAAAATAGCTAGCGGACAACCTTCACGGTAGGCTACAGCAAAGTGAGCGAGCAGTATACTACAAAAAATCTAAATCTTACCAAGTATATTTGTCTAATTTCTAGTAAAAATATCTAACTTCACTTAATATAAGACACAAATACCTAACAAGAGCTCTTCTATCCAGATATAATGTCTTATTTCCGGAAATCTTACAAGCAAATTTTCACTTGTTCCATTGGCAGATTTATTTACTTATGAGCAAATATAGAGTGTAAACGTTTTTGTTTAGTTTTTGGTGTTAGCATTACGTTAGCACAATACATTGATTGCATTTCCAGATGTAGGCTAAGCGAGATATGTGATAGATGCACATTAAGCATTCTTACATTACAGCACATTAAGCATGTTATTGACAGCCAGGGCATGAGCTTATAAGCACCCTCCAAAATTGCATGTGTGCGTGTGTTTGAGAGGGAAGGGAAGAGGAGGTGAGCCTGATCACAGCAAGTCGGTGAGCCAATAATGGAAAGCTTATGTACTACACAGTGCTTCAGCATGTATTTATAACTACGATTGCTGTTCAACATCTTGATGTCTGTTAGCCATGGGCGATGGCATCGTCTATCGACCCTACCCGATTTTACCCAAACATCAATCTGCTTCCCCATTAATTATAAGGAATGGAAATTCATATTTTAATATTATAAGACATGAAAGACCGGGAAAAGTCAGGGAATTTGACATTTGACTTAGAGTGGGTGCTCTTGACAGTGGCAAGAGAGGATATGTTAAAAGTCAGCCTGACTTGTGCATGTAGCTCAAGTGTACACCCATACACATCATTAGCTCATCATTATCTCCCCCTCTCTCTCTCTCTCTCTCTCTCCCTCTCTCTCTCTCTCTCTCTCTC